>SNQJ01S0138941.1:9930-23464 GCA_010110895.2 Picea sitchensis | reverse complement strand
AAAGTGACTTTCATTTTATTAATATTTAATTAATTAATTAAATCACTTTAATTAATTAATTAACCTTTTTACCTCTGAAAATCTTCTTATCTCTCCTTGTGGCTTCCCTGGCCACTGAAAGTCACTTCTATCCATCCCATCCTGTAGTGTTTCTCCTTCCGATTCCAATGAGCTATTACACTGAGAGGTTACTCCAAGTAATGTGCCCAAAATGACCTCTTCAATGATTTTAATTAACTTATAGCTCAAAATAGTCAAAATCATGGAAATCGTCGGAATGGAACGAAACCAAAGACAACCTGTGCGGAATGGCT
This sequence comes from Picea sitchensis, assembly GCA_010110895.2. Taxonomy (NCBI): domain Eukaryota; kingdom Viridiplantae; phylum Streptophyta; class Pinopsida; order Pinales; family Pinaceae; genus Picea; species Picea sitchensis. The sequence continues at coordinate 23,150 of SNQJ01S0138941.1, read as the reverse complement.
CATAATGATGGAATATGATGATCAAAGCCAACTACACCCCACAATGCCTCTCAAATACCCCTGTACTCGCTATAACATCCATCTGGCTACTATGGTCATCATAAGTCTCTGCACTGTGATGATGTCCCAAAGTGGGGACATTACATTCCCAAGCACAACAAAAGTTGAATACAAGGTTTCTAGACCACCTTATAACATGCCAACCCGCTCCACTAAGATTTCCACACTTTCAATGTCATTTCCATTGACCATGGAACAATTCATACAAGTCATCATACTCCCAGAAATGCCAAAACATTGGGGTTGGTTCCAAAGTCACTGGGAGCAATTCCTCTACAACAAAGAATATATTATATACGTAACTTGCTATGATATCAATTGCATGGACAAAGTTGGATTCAATGTTTTAAAACTCGAACTCAACCTCGAAATTGTTTGAGGGTAAACTTGAACTCGGATTGACTCAGACTGATCTGATTGTAATGAAATGATTTATTAAAAAATATAGAAAATATTTACATTTTAATGAAAAAATATATTTCAAAGATTCCAAACCATTAGACACAAAATATGTGAAGTCTACTCATGTATATACCATGTAAGGGTGAATATATCAAAATGGCACCAAGTGCAATACATATCAGCAACAAAAATGCATAATCAATGAGGCTTTAAATGGCCTCTAGAATCCAAAAAACATGCTACAAGCTACTGGTCTACTACATAATACATAGTACATATCATTGATCAATCATCAAACTCATCACCACTACTAGAAATAGGATTCTCAACAAGAGTTACAAAATCATCCTCTGGCCCTTTGAGTCTTCGAACTCCTCAAATTTCTCAAGGACACTTGCAACTGCAATCGCTATAGTAGTACTAGCAGAAGCAAGAGCTAGTTGAGTTGCACAACTAGTGCTTGCATGTGCCATGCCTAGTGCTAGGCTGTCACTTACTCCAACTCCTACCAGTGGGTCAAGATCCAAACTAATCCCCCCCAACTCTAAGTCATCAATATCAAAATCAGAATTAAACTATATTGGGTGAGACTCCTCCACCCATTCTGAAGTTGGATCAATATCATCCAACACAATGGGATCTGTATCAAGTCTTCTATTCAACAACTAGTTGCAACTTCGTCGAAGATTGTATTGCACGAAGATGAAAACATTTAACAGTTTTCGATCCAAACGATTTATTTTCTTCAAGTGAATTTGCTCAAAGACAGACCAATTGCGCTCACATCCATAAGCACTACAAGTTTGTCTCGAGACTCAAACTGCAAACTTTTGCAATTGAGGACACTGGCTACCAAATGACTCCCACCAATGTGTTGCAAAGACAATATTAGTTCATTAGATTGTGACTTTGGCTAAAAAATCAAGTATTTAAAGCTTAAACAACTCATCTTGAAAAAACTTTGGAAATGTTTACCTGGTTGGTCCACATCTCTTGCAATCTTTGTTGCATTTTTGCCAAAGGTACCCATGGCTCTAGTGAAAGCATTGATCTATCAATGTACTTCCAGCTACTCTACCTCATAAGGTACCATGCGCTCCAAGCACTCGTACAATCCATCTTTGACCTCCCCAATTTGATCTTCTCCTAACTAAGCTTTGTAATGATACCTTGGGTTCAAAAAATACCCAACTACATGTACAAAGCAATGGATTTTATTGTTCCATCTGTTATCAATGATCTCCCAGATAGGCCCATACTTAGCTACTCTAGCTTTGTACGTTGTCCTTATCTGCTCCTTTGTTTGATCCATAGCCTCATAGATGTAACCCATGGCCAATTTTTCCCCATCCACCAACTGCAACACCTTAACAAAGGGCTCACATGTAGCATCCCCAGTAACCAATTGGGCCATGCCAACCAAAAATTCGAACTTTGATACCAAATCAAAACATACAAATACTATGCAAATACACTGATTCATACAGAATAATAATAGAAACACACATGCATCATACAGCGGAAAAACCCATAAAAATAAACGCATAAATAATAATGTAGCACATAATTTAATACACAATTGACACTTATCCTTATAAAAATTTCACCGACTACGTGCAGACCTTCCACGTTCCTCCCAGCCTTAGACCATGTTATCCCCATTTTGTGAATAACTAAGGAGATTATTTCTCGAGACCCTCAGGTTGCAGATATGGAGTGTTGATAGACTACATGACCAACAGTACCCTTTTGCACAGTTGGAAAACCCTCTCACCACCATAGATGGTCACAGATTTCTGGATGGCATCCATCACATTAGTTGGTTTCCAGACAGCAGTGGGCCTTGCTCCATGAGGTACAAGTCAGTATTATGGTGAGCATCATTTCAATATTTAAGCCAATTGAGTATGTTGTATCTTAGATTGCTCTAGATTTCATGATATATGCTTGGACATTATGCCTTTTGCCCTGCTTCACCTTGGTGGTTGACATTGAGCCCTAGTAAGTGGTCTTCCTTGGGTATGGGTTTGCTACTAGGAAATCCCTTAAAGATTCATCATACCGTTGTCGACCATACTTACCACTTTCCATCTTTGTTCCCCTCCATTTCCTTATCTCTTGGGATTTTAGGGTGTATTGACTCGAGAAGAGGTTGTCCCTCATTCTATGGAAAGAAGGGGCTAAATGCCCAGAGGGATTGATGTTAGGTAAAAGATAAAAGCCTTTAATGAACCTTCCAGATGCTTCGCACGGGGATCACCCAAGAAAGCAGTGAAATGCTTATCTTTGAGTAAAGGGTACCCACAATATAATAAAGAATGCTCAAAAGGTTAGTTGAAGGATGGGAAGCCTCATCACAAGCCAACCTATCACGTCCATGAATATCTAGCAGTATTACATTGCCATCATATGGTCACAAAACTAGGGTAATGGCTCTCAGTTGCATGGCTAAGAGAAAGGGGGTCTCATCATGAGCCACCCTTCTCATTTCCATTAGGTGTTTGTGGGTGACATTGCCATTATTTGGTCACCACGTCAAGGCAGTGACCTTTAACCTCTCCTTAAAATTATGAAAGAATAAAAGAATGGAATTTAATGGGCTTGGAAAAAATGCATTACGGACAAAGGTACCACTCAACCCTCTACAAAGGCACCCATGAATGAAACACTACGACCCCTCGTATGTCATGATCTCTATGCCCATTGAGTCTTGACCCCAACCACTTCATCCACTTTACATGGATTAGAGAGGGATCTCTTGGAAACTCTCCTTGACCTAGGGCAAGATCTACCCAATAGGACACCTTGTCAAACCTCCCATACTCAAGCTTGACAAGTTGCATAGTGTTTTTGAGCAATTAATTGTTTGTATAGTGATCTTTGATGCACATGCTTAGGTGGCTCTGTTATCGCATAGTTTGTAGTTAGGATAATGGATGGATGAAAAGAAGTCAAACTGGTGTAACTGAACCAATCCCACCCACTGTCACCTCGATGGGAAGGTTCTTTCTATTTAGGGAGGTAAAGCCTAGGGGAGACGTCCCCAGTGACCTGGGGTTTTGAGAAGGCGAAAGGGCTTAGAAGGCTAAGTGATAGTAGTCCCCCTCACAAGTCACCACTTGATCAGAAAGTCCGGCTTATAGATAATAAAGATAACCGGAAGTAATAACCAATAACAGTACCTTCCCAAGACAAAACAACAAAGAAACTAGGCATATGCAAGCTTGCTTGTTGGTTAGTACTTCATATAATCAATGACTTTATGACAATGAGCAATTGTACAATGATATTGATGAAGTGAATCAATGTTTACAAGAGAGAAATGATTACAATATATATTACTTCTCAATGAATGCTAAAGGCACTTCACAATAAACAATGGCAGTTTATCATTAATGTAACAATACTTGAAGCAGCGCTTTAGCTAATCATTCAATTGCTTTAAAGACAAATAGATGTTGCACAAAGGTGTTTATAGCAAAAAAGATGACGACAGCACTAGGGTTAGCTAAGTTAGTCTAGGCTAGGGTTAGTAAGAGTTAAAGGTTTTTTCAAAGTAGTTGATTGTTTGTATGATTAGGGTGCTCAAGAGTCAACACAATGGAGGTCTTAGATCAGTGCCTTGTTAGGGTTAATGAATTGAAAAAGGGATACAAATGTTGAAGGGTCGTGATGATAGAAATAGGGCTAGAGACAAGAGGGTTTGGTGTCAAAGTGTCGCTAAAGTGAGGCCTTAACAGGTCAAACCCTAGGGGAGACGACTCACTAGGGTGTAGGTGACCTAGGCCCTAGTGCGTCTTCCTCCTTCCCTAGCTCAGAAAAACAAATTTAAACGGCTAGCTTGGGCAAGAAAAACTATGGCTGAAGACAAGAAGGTTAAATGTTGAGGTGTTGCTAAAGCAAGGCCTCAACAATGAAACCCTAGGGGAGAAAGGCTCACTAAAGTGTAGGTGACCTAGGCCTTAGTGTTTTCTCCTCCTTCTTCAGCTCATTGAAAAGAATAAAATGGCTATGCTGGAAGAATAGGGTTAGAGTGTTGCTATGGCAAGGCTCTATCTAACTTCATCAAAACTAAATGGCTCTTAAGCTTGGTAGGGACATAAGACAAGGACCTTAGCATGTGCTTGTCACCTAGAGTTTTAATTCAGCAAATTAAAATAAAAAATGCAAGAAAATAACATTACAACCATTCAATCAAGAAGTTTTGCAGAAATTCACTTACATTTAACCAAGAAATCAATAGCCATACCCTAGTTATAAACCTTCCACCAAGAGAAATGCCAAAAATAGCCAAAACAAGCTTCCTTCAACAAGTGCACCTTAGAATTTTAGCCAAAACCCTAGAATAGGGCGCAAATTTCAGACCTCAACAAGTGGTGACTGAAAGATCATGAAAAAATGAAGGTAAAAACCCTCAATTTATACAGTACAATGACCTAATTTTACATTTTACGTCATTAAAAAGGCTGACAAGGCCAAAATACCAAAATCATATTGTTTTATATTAAATGTCTTAAATGAAACCCTAATCAAGCAAAAGTGGGATGTCATCCCCTTTCTAGGGTGATGTTAGCCCCTTCCAAGGCAAATGCAGCCTCCTGAAGCAAGACGTTAGCCCTCCGTGGGCTTCTCCAAGCTGCCACACGTAACAAACTGCCCTGTCCATCTACAAAAACGCTCATGAAGAAAGGATGACGTCATGAACCTCCTGGGTGACGTCCTAGGCCTTCCAAGGCCAACGTTCCACTGAAAAGGAAAAAATCCCCGTAGGTCAAGCTCTACCAGGGTGCCTCTGCAAGACGTCCTTCTTCTCTCTAGTGCAAACCCCTATCTCATGTCTATTCCCCCTGCTGGGGTCTCAGCATCCATCTGGTGGGATCTTCAGCCCCATGGAGGTCCAAATTGATCATCTCCCCATGTGTACCTGTCCAACTTGGTACCTGTCCGTCAGGCATGATCCTGCACATCAACAGTTACGCCCTCCATGGGCTCATAAGTCACAAGGATCATAGCAATGTCAATCACATCTCATCATCAATATTATTAAACACGTGCATAAAATCCCTAATACATCAGTCAAGAGCTCAAAAACATTACACAAGCCTGCAATACACACTAGTACATATTGTAAAAATTCTGGAGTTCTATTTTCGGCATTATGAACAAAATTGTCCATATTGTCGCAAAATAGAGGAAATTAAAAAAAAAAAAATCATCTTGCCCGATCACATCAGTCTTGCCACGTTGACGTCTCTCTTGCCACGTTGTCGTCGCTCTTGCCACATTTTCCACCTAGTTGTCTCTATTGCCACGTTTATGACATAAACATCTCTCTTGCCACGTTTGTGAAGATTGTTGTCGCAATTGCGACGTTGTGGAAACTAGGTTTTCCCCCTCCAACGGCCACCTTAGTATGTTGACCAAGTCAAAATACTAACGGTCACTTAGGTTTATATAACGTCGGAATTGCGACGTGATAAAATCTAAAAATATGTTGCATTTGACGGATGTTGTGACAAGTTTTCTATAATAAAGACGCTTCAAAAAGGGTTTGCGGGTCTTCTCGGTGAACAAAAAACAAGTATTTGTTTCAGTATAAGTCTGTGGGGAATGTTATCGCACGGTTTGTAGGAAAGGTCCAAAGAGCTTGAGTCAGGGATTGAAACCGGCGTAACAGGAGCTTCCCCAAGTGTCTGATGGTCTAGATCGGAAGACANGTGAACAAAAAACAAGTATTTGTTTCAGTATAAGTCTGTGGGGAATGTTATCGCACGGTTTGTAGGAAAGGTCCAAAGAGCTTGAGTCAGGGATTGAAACCGGCGTAACAGGAGCTTCCCCACCCACTGTCACCTCGATGGGGATCTCTTTCTATTTAGGAGGGCAAGTCCAAGGGAGACGTCCCTAAGGCAATCTGGTTTGAAGAAAAGCTAAAGGGTAAAAGACCAAGTCAAGGAAATCCCTTTCATAGATTGCTGCCCAAGAAGAGATAGTCAAAGAGAAAAAATCCATTGAAGATGCACCTGTTTGCGAGACAAGACAAATACGACTGGAATATGTGCTTGCAGTGGGTTAGTAGTTCATAAGTATTTTAAGACTATCTTTCAAATATATATATATAAGCTAATGATCAAATGCAATTGTTGACGAAGTCAATGATTGCTAAGCAAGGATAAATAACTTGTATCACTTCTTCAANCAAAATAGTCAAAATCATGGAAATCGTCGGAATGGAACGAAACCAAAGCCAACATGTGCGGAATGGCTCATAATGATGGAATATGATGATCAAAGCCAACTGGACCCCACAATGCCTCTCAAATACCCCTGTACTCACTATAACATCCATCTGGCTACTCTGGTCATCATAAGTCTCTGCACTGTGATGATGTCCCAAAGTGGGGACATTACATTCCCAAGCACAACAAAAGTTGAATACAAGGTTTCTAGACCACCTTATAACAAGCCAACCCGCTCCACTAAGATTTCCACACTTTCAATGTCATTTCCATTGACCATGGAACAATTCATACAAGTCATCATACTCCCAGAAATGCCAAAACATTGGGGTTGGTTCCAAAGTCACTGGGAGCAATTCCTCTACAATAGAGAATATATTATATACATAACTTGCTATGATATCAATTGCACGGACAAAGTTGGATTCAATGTTTTAAAACTCAAACTCAACCTCGAAATTGTTTGAGGGTAAACTCGAACTCGGATTGACTCGGACTGATCTGATTGTAATGAAATGATTTATTAAAAAATATAGAAAATATTTACATTTTAATGAAAAAATATATTTCAAAGATTCCAAACCATTAGACACAAAATATGTGAATTCTACTCATGTATATACCATGTAAGGGTGAATATATCAAAATGGCACCAAGTGCAATACATATCAGCAACAAAAATGCATAATCAATGAGGCTCTAAATGGCCTCTAGAATCCAAAAAACATGCTACAAGCTACTGGTCTACTACATAATACATAGTACGTATCATTGATCAATCATCAAACTCATCACCACTACTAGAAATAGGATTCTCAACAAGAGTTACAAAATCATCCTCTGGCCCTTAGAGTCTTCGAACTCCTCAAATTTCTCAAGGACACTTGCAACTGCAATCGCTATAGTAGTACTAGCAGAAGCAAGAGCTAGTTGAGCTGCACAACTAGTGCTTGCATGTGCCATGCCTAGTGCTAGGCCGTCACTTACTCCAACTCCTACCAGTGGGTCAAGATCCAAACTAATCCCCCCCAACTCTAAGTCATCAATATCAAAATCATGATTAAACTATATTGGGTGAGACTCCTCCACCCATTCTGAAGTTGGATCAATATCATCCAACACAATGGGATCTGTATCAAGTCTTCTATTCAACAACTAGTTGCAACTTCGTCGAAGATTGTATTGCACGAAAATGAAAACATTTAACAGTTTTCGATCCAAACGATTTATTTTCTTCAAGTGAATTTGCTCAAAGACAGACCAATTGCGCTCACATCCATAAGCACTACAAGTTTGGCTCGAGACTCAAACTGCAAACTTTCGCAATTGAGGACACTGGCTACCAAATGACTCCCACCAATGTGTTGCAAAGACAATATTAGTTCATTAGATTGTGACCTTGGCTAAAAAATCAAGTATTTAAAGCTTAAACGACTCATCTTGAAAAAGCTTTGGAAATGTTTACCTGGTTGGTCCACATCTCTTGCAATCTTTGTTGCATTTTTGCCAAAGGTACCCATGGCTCTAGTGAAAGCATTGATCTATCAATGTACTTCCAACTACTCTACCTCATAAGGTACCATGCGCTCCAAGCACTCGTACAATCCATCTTTGACCTCCCCAATTTGATCTTCTCCTAACTAAGCTTTGTAATGATACCCTGGGTTCAAAAAATACCCAACTACATGTACAAAGCAATGGATTTTATTGTTCCATTTGTTATCAATGATCTCCCAGATAGGCCCATACTTAGCTACTCTAGCTTTGTACGTTGTCCTTATTTGCTCCTTTGTTTGATCCATAGCCTCATAGATGTAACCCATGGCCAATTTTTCCCCATCCACCAACTGCAACACCTTAACAAAGGGCTCACATGTAGCATCCCCAGCAACCAATTGGGCCATGCCAACCAAAAATTTGAACTTTGATACCAAATCAAAACATACAAATACTATGCAAATACACTGATTCATACAGAATAATAATAGAAACACGCATGCAGCATACAGCGGAAAAACCCATAAAAATAAACGCATAAATAATAATGTAGCACATAATTTAACACACAATTGACACTTATCCTTATAAAAAGTTCACCGACTACGTGCAGACCTTCCACGTTCCTCCCAGCCTTAGACTATGTTATCCCCATTTTGTGAATAACTAAGGAGATTATGTCTCGAGACCCTCAAGTTGCAGATATGGAGTGTTGATAAACTACATGACCAACAGTACCCTTTTTCACAGTTGGAAAACCCTCTCACCACCATAGATGGTCACATATTTCTGGATGGCATCCATCACATCAGTTGGTTTCCAGACAGTAGTGGGCCTTGCTCCATGAGGTACAAGTCAGTATTATGGTGAGCATCATTTCAATATTTAAGCCAATTGAGTATGTTGTATCTTAGATTGCTCTAGATTTCATGATATATGCTTGGACATTATGCCTTTTTCCCTGCTTCACCTTGGTGGTTGACATTGAGCCCTAGTAAGTGGTCTTCCTTGGGTATGGGTTTGCTACTAGGAAATCCCTTAAAGAGTCATCATATCGTTGCCGACCATACTTACCACTTTCCATCTTTGTTCCCCTCCATTTCCTTATCTCTTGGGATTTTAGGGTGTATTGACTCGAGAAGAGGTTGTCTCTCATTCTATGGAAAGAAGGGGCTAAATGCCCAGAGGGATTGATGTTAGGTAAAAGATAAAATCCTTTAATGAACCTTCCAGATGCTTCGCACGGGGATCACCCAAGAAAGCAGTGAAACACTTATCTTTGAGTAAAGGGTACCCACAATATAATAAAGAATGCTCAAAAGGTTAGTTGAAGGATGGGAGGCCTCATCACAAGCCAACCTATCACGTCCATGAATATCTAGCGGTATTACATTGCCATCATATGGTCACAAAACCAGGGTAATGGCTCTCAGTTGCATGGCTAAGAGAAAGGGGGTCTCATCATGAGCCACCCTTCTCATTTCCACTAGGTGTTTGTGGGTGACATTGCCATTATTTGGTCACCACGTCAAGGCAGTGACCTTTAACCTCTCCCTAAAATTATGAAAGAATAAAAGAATGGCATTTAATGGGCTTGGAAAAAATGCATTGCAGACAAAGGTACCACTCGACCCTCTGCAAAGGAACCCATGAATGAAACACTACAACCCCTTGTATGTCATGATCCCTATGCCCATTGAGTCTTGACCCCAACCACTTCATCCACTTTACATGGATTAGAGAGGGATCTCTTGGAAACTCTCCTTGACCTAGGACAAGATATACCCAATAGGACACCTCGTCAACCCTCCCATACTCAAGCTTGACAAGTTGCATAGTGTTTTTGAGCAATTAATTGTTTATATAGTGATCTTTGATGCACATGCTTAGGTGGCTCTGTTATCGCATAGTTTGTAGTTAGGATAATGGATGGATGAAAAGTAGTCAAACTGACGTAACTAAACCAATCCCACCCACTGTCACCTCGATGGGAAGGTTCTTTCTATTTAGGGAGGTAAAGCCCAGGGGAGACGTCCCCAGTGACCTGGGGTTTTGAGAAGGAAAAAGGGCTTAGAAGGCTAAGTGATAGTAGTCCCCCTCACAAGTCACCACTTGATCAAAAAGTCCGACTTATAGCTAATAAAGATAACTTGAATTAATAACCAATAACAGTACCTACCCAAGACAAAACAACAAAGAAACTAGGCATATCCAAGCTTGCTTGTTGGTTAGTACTTCATATAATCAATGACTTTATGACAATGAGCAATTGTACAATGATATTGATGAAGTGAATCAATGTTTACAAGAGAGCAATGATTACAATATATATTACTTCTCAATGAATGCTAAAGGCACTTCACAATAAACAATGGTAGTTTATCATTAATGTAACAATACTTGAAGCAGCGCTTTAGCTAATCATTCAATTGCTTTAAAGACAAATAGATGTTGCACAAAGGTGTTTATAGAAAAAAAGATGACGACAGCATTAGGGTTAGCTAAGTTAGTCTAGGCTAGGGTTAGTAAGAGTTAAAGGTTTTTTCAAAGTAGTTGATTGTTTGTATGATTAGGGTGCTCAAGAGTCAACACAATGGAGGTCTTAGATCAGTGCCTTGTTAGGGTTAATGAAGTCAAAAAGGGCTACAAATGTTGAAGGGTCGTGATGATAGAAATAGGGCTAGAGACAAGAGGGTTTGGTGTCAAAGTGTCTCTAAAGTGAGGCCTTAACAGGTCAAACCCTAGGGGAGACGACTCACTAGGGTGTAGGTGACCTAGGCCCTAGTGCGTCTTCCTCCTTCCCTAGCTCAGAAAGACAAATTTAAACGGCTAGCTTGGGCAAGAAAAACTATGGCTGAAGACAAGAAGGTTAAATGTTGAGGTGTTGCTAAAGCAAGGCCTCAATAATGAAACCCTAGGGGAGAAAGGCTCACTAAAGTGTAGGTAACCTAGGCCTTAGTGTTTTCTCCTCCTTCTTCAGCTCATTGAGAAGAATAAAATGGCTATGCTGGAAGAATAGGGTTAGAGTGTTGCTATGGCAAGGCTCTATCTAACTTCAGCAAAACTAAATGGCTCTTAAGCTTGGTAGGGACATAAGACAAGGACCTTAGCATGTGCTTGTCACCTAGAGTTTTAATTCAGCAAATTAAAATAACAAATGCAAGAAAATAACATTACAACCATTCAATCAAGAAGTTTTGCAGAAATTCACTTACATTTAACCAAGAAATCAATAGCCATACCCTAGTTATAAACCTTCCACCAAGAGAAATGCCAAAAATAGCCAAAACAAGCTTCCTTCAACAAGTGCGCCTTAGAATTTTAGCCAAAACCCTAGAATAGGGCGCAAATTTCAGACCTCAACAAGTGGTGAGTGAAAGATGATGAAAAAATGAAGGTAAAAACCCTCAATTTATACAGTACAATGACCTAATTTTACATTTTACGTCATTAAAAAGGTCGACAAGGCCAAAATACCAAAATCATATTGTTTTATATTAAATGTCTTAAATGAAACCCTAATCAAGCAAAAGTGGGACGTCATCCCCTTTCTAGGGTGATGTTAGCCCCTTCCAGGGCAAATGCAGCCTCCTGAAGCAAGACGTTAGCCCTCCGTGGGCTTCTCCAAGCTGCCACACGTAACAAACTGCCATGTCCATCTACAAAAACGCTCATGAAGAAAGGATGACGTCATGAACCTCCCAGGTCACGTCCTAGGCCTTCCAAGGCCAACGTTCCACTGAAAAGGGAAAAATCCCCCTAGGTCAAGCTCTACCAGGGTGCCTCTGCAAGACGTCCTTCTTCTCTCTAGTGCAAACCCCTATCTCATGTCTATTCCCCCTGCTGGGGTCTCAGCATCCATCTGGTGGGATCTTCAGTCCCATGGAGGTCCAAACTGATCATCTCCCCATGTGTACCTGTCCAACTTGGTACCTGTCCGTCATGCATGATCCTGCACATCAACAGTTACGCCCTCCATGGGCTCATAAGTCACAAGGATCATAGCAATGTCAATCACATCTCATCATCAATATTATTAAATACGTGCATAAAATCCTTAATACATCAGTCAAGAGCTCAAAAACATTACACAAGCCTGCAATACACACAAGTACATATTGTAAAAATTCTGACGTTCTATTTGCGGCATTATGAACAAAATTGTCCATATTGTCGCAAAATAGAGGAAATTAAAAAANTCTATTTTGCGACAATATGGACAATTTTGTTCATAATGCCGCAAAATAGAGGAAATTAAAAAAAAAAAATCATCTTGCCCGATAACATCAGTCTTGCCACGTTGACGTCTCTCTTGCCATGTTGTCGTCGCTCTTGCCACATTTTCCACCTAGTTGTCTCTATTGCCACGTGTATGACATAAACATCTCTCTTGCCACGTTTGTGAAGATTGTTGTCGCAATTGCGACGTTGTGGAAACTAGGTTTTCCCCCTCCAACGGCCACCTTAGTATGTTGACCAAGTCAAAATACTAATGGTCACTTAGGTTTATATAACGTCGGAATTGCGACGTGATAAAATCTAAAAATATGTTGCATTTGACGGATGTTGCGACAAGTTTGCTATAATAAAGACGCTTCAAAAAGTGTTTGCGGGTCTTCTCGGTGAACAAAAAACAATTATTTGTTTCAGTATAAGTCTGTGGGGAAGAATGTCAAAAAACATTAGAGCTGGGAAAATAATTAAAGAGGGTCAAAAGGGTGACGATAAATGTTATTGAGTGAGTCTGTCCACCTCCAATTCCTTCTCCCTCAGAGCCCCGTAATACATCTAGCTAATCCCCAACAGGTAGTCCCTATCCGTCAACAACTGTTGGTAGTCGGCCCTCATCGTAGACACTCTCTCTCTAAGAGTATGAAAGTCGTCCATGGAAAATCCCCCATCTGAACTACCATGTGCCAATGATGCCCTCCATCAGTAATCTGCCACCAATGCATGTGTCATCAATCATAAATATAGAAATGGACATACCTCCACCAGATGCATGATGAATAACACAAGTGATGT
>SNQJ01S0138939.1:1079-18800 GCA_010110895.2 Picea sitchensis | reverse complement strand
CCCATTTTAATAATTATACTATGTTTCATTTACCTAGAACTATTTATAAATAGGATAACAAATATGGTCACACAAAGATGTTAATACATTCCTATATTCATTCTTATAGATGTCACAAAGTCATATATAGGTGTGTGTCCTTTTTAGATGGACATATGGAAAGGACTTGTTAACTGTCATATATATTACACTATAAAAATTTGTCACAATAGATCATACCATGGTTTCTAAAATCAATTATATGTAATGTTTTGTTTTAAAATTAATATTTAATTTACTATTTGGATAAGAAAACAACATAAAATGATTAAGAAAATAACTTACCAACCATAAACAAAATTAACATATCAATCATGAACAAAATTAACATAATTAATTTTGTTCTATTTCTGTCATATTTAATTCAGATTTAATTCTGTTAATTCTGTCATTTTTGATAAAATGACAACAAATCCAACAAAGATCAGAAACAAACATCAGTTTAGCTATGTATTACTCTTAGTTATAACAACATATCAAACACACATCATAGAACATGAGCAAATCTTCTTGTATGAGTCATAACCCTATATTATGTTGAGATCATATAGACGTGTAGAGTAGATTATCATAAGTTGAATGTAAAGGATGTTGTTGTATTTGTATTAGTACGGAGTTAGAACCAATCCCATAAATATGAAAAGGTATAAGAAGTGCATACATGTAACATATGAGCACAACCAGTATAGGTCTTAGTCATATCCTATACTAGGAGTAGGACCCTAATCAATAAGAATGCAACATCAGTGTCATTATGAACGAATATGATGGAATTACTTTTAAGCAAAGAATGTAATGTAATTTAGTTTGTTCACAGAGCTTGTTGTGGTCTCATATCATATTATCTCATTACTTCATAAAGTTCAACCCTATACAGTTAGTTGGTATGATTACAATAGGTTTGATTCATGGTTTTGTACACTTCCTTTATCCCTATTGTTTCCATGATTGTAATTTTTAACTAAAAATTTAAATTTCCAAAAAAATTAAATTAGCAATACTATTAGCAGAGAAGTGGAGTTTTTGTCAACGTTGTACTTATTTTTCTCCTATTGCAGCAACTACTATAGACATGTTTTTGTATTTCAATCTTTTTGTTAGGTCTGTTAAATATTGTGATATGTACTGGGTCCTTTATGGTGATGTTTCTTTACAGTTGTTGTCAAAGTCTAATTTTGTTCAGTTTGGGAACTATTCAGGGTAGTGGTGGCCCTGTAGCAGTCATTCTTGGCCCTTGGTCTCACTGTTTATAGTTAGAATAGCTAGTTTGTGTCATGCCCTAAAGTTTACAGTCTCTTTAGGCCTTTGTCTATTTTCTACAACTCTGTCTATTTTCTTAGCGGTTGTATGGATTTCCTATGGAACTGGGCCTTTGTTACTGGTTCTAGATCTACTTATCCTGCTGCTTGAGCTACTACATGGACATGGTTGAATATGGCCCTGTCCATGTACATTGACATGACTGAATTCGGGCCTGTCCCTATACATGGACAGGGCCATATTCATCTTTGTCCATGGACAGGGACAAGTTAGAATTCGAGCCTGTCCCTGTACATGGACAGGGCCGAATAAGGCCCTGTCAACATTCTAAACAAAATTTATAAATTCTAACTTTTAACTAAAAATTTAAAATTTAAACATAATTTAAATTCTAAAATATGTAATGGTCATAGTGTAACACATTCTAAATTATAAAATCTGTAATGGTCATGGTAATTCTAAATTCTAATTTTTAAATAAAAATTTAAAATTTAAACATAAGCCTTTACTAAGCTAAGGGACAGAGCCATATTCGACCCTATCCATGTACAGGTACAGGCCCGAATTCGGGCCTATCACTGTACATGGACAAGGTCGAATAAGGCCCTGTCAACAATCGAAAAATAACTTCTAAATTCTAAAATTTAAGCATACGCCTTTACTAAGCTAAGGGACAGGGCCATATTCAGCCCTGTCCATGTACAGGTACAGGCCCAAATTCAGGCTTGTCACTGTACATGGACAAGGACGAATAAGGCCCTATCAACAATCTAAAAAAAAAATCTAAAATCTAAATTCTAATTTAAAATTCTAAATTCTAAATTCTAATTCTAAATTTCCTAATCTAAACATACCTGGACCGAACGCCCGCGGCTCCAACGTCCGCCCACCCGCTGCTCCAACGTCCACAACATCATCTGTCTGCAGCAAACATCGCTCGTCCGCCCGCAGCAAACAACAAACACCGCCTACAACAAACAACAAACACCAAACAGGAACACTAACGTATGCTCGCAACAAACACCAAACACCAACACTAATAGGTATGAACTAACTAACAACTCGCAAAAACTATTACAGGTGCGATGTGCGGGTAATATATAAACTTTTTTTCAGTCGAACTAATATTTCGGTCGAAAAGTGCTTTCGGTCGAACTAATCTTTCGGCCGAAAGATTATTTCGGTCGAAACATTATTTCGGCCGAAAAGATGTTACCGGATGAAAAATATTCATCCAGCTAAAATTGTACACGAAAATTGAGGGCATTGTCAAGGTGTCATTCAATTTGACGTTCAAAGGTTCGGCCGAAAAGAAAATTAGTTCTACCGAAAAAATGTCTTTCGAAATTTTGGAGACCCGATTGTCACGAAAGTGTTACCCACCTTCATGAATTCACCCTCTTACTAAATTTAAGGAGAATGGACCTAATACAAAGATTTACCGCCACAGTAAATTCAGTGTTTCTACCAGGATTTACTACCGAACAAAATTTAGGGGGATTCTTCCCAAATTTAAGAGATTTAACACAATTTAAACATAAATGTTTATTTATGCCCCAAATAGAATTTTGAGAACTTTTGTATTTTAATTCATTTAGACAAATTTCATGTTTACGTCCTAATTATTTTTCCTCAATAATTATTTATAAGGACTTTTAATGTTTTCCCATATTTGGGATTATTTCCTAAAGTCCACACAAATCTGATATCCTCTAACTTTTCTAGCAACGGATTTGTGGACATACTAAAATGGAGCACTATTACGCAGAAAAATCACTCTCTCTTCTTTCAGAGGTATTATAGATATTTTTAACTGTTCAGTCATCAATTCTCAGGCATGCATTAAACTGTACAGCACAGTCAACCACAACATCCACTCCCATAAATCTTATTTTAGCACCTAGATAGTTAAGAGATAAGAAATTAAATCAAAAGAGCTTCAGCTAAGACATTCTCTTAATTTTGCTTAAATTTCTCAAGTCACTTTTGTCATAAATTAAACTTACACAACTCTTAAAACACACTCTATAACTTTCTCTGAACTTGACAATACAGAGATTTAGCAAAAATATACTTATCTAAGACCTAGAAAATGTTGCAAATGCTGACAGGGGTGCCCTTTTCCTCCCAACCGTAGGCAAAACAACTCTTGGATGGATTTACCGCTGGCCACCCCCTAGCCAGGTCATGATGCTCTAAGAGAGACTCTTCCTTTTTGCTTAGCAACAACAAGGAACGAAGATCGCTCTCCTCTTCCCACATGAATTTAGTAGATTGTTTCTCTTTCTACCAAGCAAGGGGGTCTGCAATGAGTGCTTCCTTAGTCACTCATCCTCTCTATAACCCCGTTTATCATCTTGGTTAGAAAATGCTTCCCAACAATTCTCATACTCAGAACAAATTTGTTTTTCAGTTCTCTTATGAACCAGATAACTACACATTCTCTCTTCCTTTAGAAAAATGGTCACCAGGCTCATTCCTCTACTCCCCTTCTCTCTGCCCACGATTTTTCTTTTATTTCCTTCCTTCTTTTACAAGATTTTGTGGGTCAAATCCCCCAATTCGTGGGTCAGCCTAGAATCCTGTAGATGGCTAATTTTTTTCCCATGCTTTTGAGGCAAGGAAGTTCTCATACAAAAATCATTCTTGTTCATAAATGTGGGAAGTTGATATTTCAACTACCCACTTCCTCCATTAATCACAATTCCAGAAAATGGGCAATCTGGATTTTTCTTGAATTTTAAAATGGCAAGGGAAAATTCCTCATTGTTTCCCTCTCATGGAATCATGACCTATATAGGAAATCCCCCTCAGCAGTTGTCCAACATTTTCCTTTTTACATTAGTATCATAAATATTTACACTATTGTTTTATCAAAATATAGTTATATTTACAAGCTAGGGGAAATAGGGGTATTACAAGATCCCTGCTTCATACATTTTCCTTATATTTCTTTGTTGCTTTTCCATCACTGCTACATCTTTCATTATTTCTCCTTCATCATCTTTAGCTGTAGATTTCATCATGAGAATGTTGAGCACGATCCTCCTTCGCTCGGTACCTTACAACATTCAACATACAATAGATGAGAGTAAATCCAAATAAACTATCAAGAATAATCATTTGAATGCAAATAAATGGGTCATAAATTATTGAAGTATCATTTATAAACATCCCTGATTTCAATTCATGGTTCCTCTGCTCGCGGTCGAGTTATGGTGTTCTTTGAGGTTGTCAACAAGGTGTCAAATATTAATCCAAAAATAATTATACCATAGGTTAGTAATTTCTCAAATAATATAACTAGGAAGTTGTAGAGCTCGTAGATACCTTTCCAACCGTATAAATAGCATGCAAAACAGACACCCGAGTCAAAAGTTACATCCATTTTACGAAAGATGGTTTTTCATGTTTCAGAGGGGTTAGTACTAACTCCTCTGACCTGCTCGGAGGAGTTTGAATTAACTCCTCCAACCTACTCGGAGGAGTTAGTAATAACTCCTCCAACCTGCTCGGAGGCGTTGATGGTAACTCTTTCGATTTGCATCAAAATTCAAGTCATGAACTTTGTTGAGTGAAAGATGAAAGTTGAGTTATGAAAATTCGATGAATGATCGTGTTGGCATGCTCTCATCCCATCTCTCTGGGCAAGTGATTGTCACAAATTCAAAGTTTAGACATCACCTCTATATCATCATCATGCATGTACCGCGAAACTTACTGAAATCGAATCTTCAAGCATTGAACTTGGTCTCATATAATAACACTTGGTTTAAATGTGATATTAAACAAGTTTATGAAAAGAGGGAGGAAATTTCAAAATAATTAAACAATTTCTTAAAATGGGCTTCCCCACTCTTACCTTATTTCTTATACTTAGGGTTTAGTATCAAAAATGTTTCAAGGATTTATTATTAAATTGTTTCAAAAATATTAAAATAAGGGGGGTTATGGGTTCCACTCCTTCACATTTCACTTGTCATATTAAAGTATGAGGGGAAAGGGGGTGGCATGCCACGCCTCTTCTCCTTTCCACTCCATGACTTGCTATGATATTTGACCAAAATAAAGACTACGCCCTCTTCCCATTTCCTCTTACCTATGTCTTTGCACTATGAATGGGGTCGTGGGTTATGCCCCTTCCATGTTAATGTTTCAATAAGTACTCGAGATGCGATACAAGGCGACTTTGAAATCGATGTGCATTTATGGACTTAATGTCAAGCGCCCCAAACACAACGAACTTTTTGTTATGTCTCCCGAGCATATTGGAGAACTTGTTGTTAAGTCAATTGGTATTAACTACGCCGATGAGTTGTTTCCAAAGCCTCTGACATTAAATGTAGGTGCGTTGTTTTTTGGGTCTAAGTTTGTTAAGGGTTTTTTATCTCTACAATTTCGTGGGTAGTCAATAAATCATGGGGGGAAACCAGATTTCGTGGGGTTGTATCATATCTCATGGGATTTTTCTCCTTTGATCATATTCGTGGGTACTTTCACACAAATTTTGTGTGCTGAACTGTCGTATATTCGACTTGTTATCCATGCCAATGTGTTTCTTTCTGGTTTCATGGGCATTCCATTTTAAATTCGTGGGTCTCTTCATTGCTGAGGTGTAATTGAGATCTAATTCTTTGATGGGTTGGAAAATGGAGAAGAAATGACCCTCTTTTCTTTAACCATCACAAGAACCCTAAAAACGATTGTTACAAAAAACAGGAAAATATCAAACTGGGGTGTTGATCCATAAGAAGTGGGATGTGAAGCTCAGTGTCGCAGAAATGTTTAAAATATTAATTATGTTTTTTCCTCTACATGCCCCATATCACCAAAGGTTTATATTAAAGTAAACCTATTTTCATGTGTTATTAATTTCAAATATTTCAAATTTTTAAATGAAATAAAAACTCATTTAGTGTTTTTAGTGAACTTCTTGTAAAACCAAACCTTTATAAGGAGCACCTTTGCCTGAATCGAGAACTATTGAGTCTTATGCAGATGCTATTGGAGGAGACTTCAAGCATACATAACCTTCTCATATGACCTTTGATTGGGGAAGTGTCTTTTGCGCCATGATGAATGTAGATATGTGCACCTGGAGATACAACCAACCATACCACACGAGCATTTTTATTTACGAGATGACTAACGAAGTTGGTATGGGAAAAATACTAAGTGATTCAATTTGGTACTTATGCGCATCACTTTTTGATTTCGCGTGTTGGAATCACAATGCTAGAAAAGATACAATTAACTTGTTTCTGGGATGAAAAATTCATTTTGGCGGACGCCAAAAATGTGCACCCAAAGGCATTTTTTAATGAAAGTTTGGGTCCCGCATTTGCTACTCTTTCACTCAAAATTTATTATGTGAGTTCATGTGTCATATATGATGAATAGGGACTTAGTTCACCCACTAAATTTGTAGTGATGTATCAATCTCATGAAATTATACATCCACCAAAACTTCCAATTGACATCCAGTGCGCTTAGCACTGACTAGGAGTTGAAAGGACCAAATTTCTCCCAAAGTGCGTTTCAAAACCAACGCAAGAGGTGTTGTGATTAACTCGTATGATGTTAGGAAAGGCATACACAATGAATATTTAGTTGTCACGTCAAGAAACGCAAATCAAACAAGCTAGTACCATGTGCGCGAAGAAAGCCACTAGGGAACATTAAAACTCGATTATGACTGTGATCTAAAGCGAATAAGGTGAGATAGGAAATTAGTGAACGACTGTCTAGATAGGAGTGGAGAGTTTAGTCATTATAACTACGAGGAGATTGACTAATGAATGCAACAAGAAGGGATCTGAGCTGGGAGGGGGACGAGATAAGCCTCAAGGCGAAAGTGAGCTACGCTGACCTGATCAATGTTGGCAAGAGGAAGCAGATTGGCCTCAATGTGCTCTCTGATGAAGAGAGGTTGACATCCTTCCGCTGATGTATTTACAACAAGAGAGGGAAACTTGTCAACGGGTAGTGCATCGGGGACAAAGAGGCGAACTCGATCGATATGCAGTGCAATGAAGCGAAAATGAGAGAGCGTCATTGTTATGTGATGCAACACCGCTAGTGGAAGGGAGTCAGTTGGTGAAAGGTGTGTGCATGATGAATATAATAATGTGACCAATATCGTTGAGACGACATTGATCATGAGAAATTTTCTTACGATGAAGGTGTATGTCAGTGAGGTCTGGCGGAAGAGCGACGGTGCGTTAGCCAAGTTCAAAGTGAGGTGGACAATGAATTGATGGAAAAATCGATGGCATGTCAATGCAAAGTTGGAAGAAGGATGCGCACATCAGTACCTTTTGTATCAATGCAGGAAGAGGGGGCTCACCAAAGTGTGGATCATTGGGAAGAAGTAAACTGAGGAGTAATTAAACATGAGGGAGGGAGAACGAGAGGAAAACTTGAGTGTAGCCATTTGTTCGAGGGAGAGAGTGCGAGAGTTTTGGTTGGAAAAATTGAAGGGGGGGCCAATTTCTTGTCTTAGAGAGAGGCTAAGATAAGAAAATTGGGAGGTTGTTGTGTGGGCACAACAAATGGCGACACATTGGGCGAATTCAGAATCTCTGCTAGTCTTTCCTAATTGATAAGAAGAAAATATAAAGGGTCATGAAATTTACCATTAAGTTCAAAAAATTATGGGAATAATGTGTAACAGTTACCTGAATGATTCTATCATGGTGGGAAAACTAGTGATGCTTGCATATCGTCTAGCAGAGCTCATCTGTTGTAGATGGAGGATGAATGATGATGAAGTATATCTCCTTAAACTGCGTCGACGATCCGGTTTGGTATCTCCATCTTAGGGATAATATAGGTTTGGGATAAATAAATATTTTTCACCAGGTGCCTATATAGATATCTCTCAGGTGTTGCTCCACTGCTCACGAGCGTACATAGCCCCGGTGGAGTCACCACGATGTCACAAACCTTGCTCTGCTACCAGCGAGCGTCCATAGCCCCTACAGAGATATCTGCATGTCCCCAAGTCTATTCAAACTTTCATTTCCATTCCTTCACGGATTATTTAGTGCATGTTTAGCATTCGGTGGATGGGGAAAGCGATGGCCTTTTTATCCTGATAGGGGATGATTGTCATCTTTTGAGATTTATTTGTATATTTTTTGCACCTGGCTACATAGAGATATCCCTTTTGGTTTTCATCCTTTAGAATTTGGCACTTCACTTTTCACGTGAGGAGCTACTTAGTGTGTGGATGGTTCCTCCATTACATAGGATCTGCTCGTCGACCAATATGCAAGGATGATCGTTGATTAACCACTATGCTCATTCATGGTTTAACTATTGTCACAACATCCCTAAATAGTTATGATTCATTTTCAAACAAAGACCCCTAATTTCGCTCATGAACTAGGAAATAGATGCATGTCGATTCGTGTCTACTTCCAGTGCGAAGGCGCTACTTGTGAAAAAAAAAACAGAGGTGAGAGGTCTGTATGTCATGAAATATAATCAGAGGTCATAAGACAACATAATTGAATAAACGAACTGCTTTGAAGGGAAAATATGATGATGGAAGAATGGGAAGAAAAGTGTTGAATTAGGAGAGATGACATATTCGGGGTTAGAGATGAAGTCGGTCCAATTTCTTGTTGCGACTGAAAAATCAAGCCTTTTAGATGAATGACAATCAACAGTATGTAAGTAGGAAATTTAGTTGACCGATAAAGAAATTATAGATTGAGTGTTTCCAACAGCTTAGAGGATATTCACACATTCTGACCAGCTAGAAATTTGCAGCCTCTTGAAACGATTAATCCATGTGAAAGATAATACTCATGATACTTCATTCAAATGGGTTTCAGTTCTAGCGTAGGTTGAGAATTACACCTCTCATAATGATTTTCGAAAGACTTCTAGTTCCATTGTGAAGCCTTTTGCTTTAGGGGTCAAGGGTTGGCCAGAGCTCCACTTCACTGTCCATCGAGCTCCTTTGCTTTGGCCTTTTTACATGTCTATTTCCTTTTCACTTCTTCAAGCTCTAGAACTATTGTTACAACATGACATGCCCATTTGACCACAGTTCTAATGTTTCATGATCAGTTCCAACCTTCTTAAGACGTGTGTCTTTCTCAAATATTGTCTTTCTGTTCAAATGAATATATACTTCCATGATCAACATAGAAAAATATTTATGAAAAATCCTTACCAGGGTAATCTGAAAACAATAACCAAAATATGTGTGGGTGTATGATATCATGCCATGAGTATCACCCATTCCAATTTCCAGGAGACAGGGTAGGCTTGAGCTTGAATGTTGGTTCGTCTATTGGAATCTCTCTTTTTGGATAGAAAATGACTATAACTGTCACGATTACCAATTCCTCCCTAAAGCGATGCGCTTGAGAGCCATTTTATTGACCAATATCCCTGATATAAAATTCCACTTGAGATAAGATCAAAGGGAGACTAAAACTTGATACTCTGTTCCTCGAGGTGTATACTAGATGTGAAATATAGTATTAATTTCCCCCATGATTGAAAACAAACTTTAAGACTAGGAAAAAAGATAATTGTACCATGAAGTCTTAGGCATCCCATCTATCATAGATCCACAAATGCTTGAGTGAGTTTTTCTCAATAGACACCATCCTGAGTAAGGCAATGAACAACATACCTGATTTCTTTAATCCAATATCAATCTTGGCCAAACTGTAAAGCATTTCCCAGCAGATGTTCTTTCAACATTTTGGGGTAACTGGCTGCCCAACTATCAATGTTAGGGTAAATGTTGTTGAGACAAGTGAATTTTTCAATTGAACCTTTCGAAGAATTCTTGCACATGGTTTCCTCATGAAGATGGAGGAAAACCAAGATTAAGCCAAACTTTTAGGGAAACAAAATGAAGAGCATTGCAATAAAAGAAGAAAACTTTGATGAAATGGAAATTAAACTAAAGCAATCACCACTAACTGCAAATTAAGCTAATGATAGTTGGTGGTCTTTATTGAAGAAAACAAAACAAATCTAAACCTATGCTATTCAGATGAAAATAAAAACAAATATATAATCTATGCAGGAAGAAAGGAAGTAAGATGACTATGCTAATCATATTTCTAACCTAACCTACATTGGTTGAAAGGAATCTAGGTATAAGCATAGTGTCAGTGAAGCCAATCAATTAACTCCAAACCTGTAATCGCATGTTGATTGAAGGCCAATTGTAGAGAATGAAGTAATGAGAGATGAAGGATAGGAAGAATTGATTCAAACAAGTCTCCACTCAACAAGTTAAATTTAGTGGCGTTATGATTCACGGTACATGCATATATGTAAGATTCCTCCAACCATGACTCAATTCCATCATAAAATTTATAGTTATCATCATATGATTGCTGGAAGGAAATCAACAATGAGATACATACCTGATGAAGCTCATGAATGAAAATTGCATGCAACGTACTTTGTAAGGGAGTCTCGGAGTGGATGATATTTCTCATCCCAAGGGTAGAAGTAAGACAGCATGCACTTGACATAATCATCGATAGAAATTGGAGTGTCTCATTGGTGATGTAGATCTCCCTGGGTTCAAATTTCACATACTCTACATGCTGAGAGAAGAGATAATGGTGGATTTTTCGAGGAAAACATTGAGTGAATGATAGATCCAAAGCTTCTCCTATGACATCAATGGAATCGTGCGAGGAGTGATGGAGAATTGAAATAGCATCCAAGGACGATTGTTGAATTTGCTCCTGAGGAATAACAAGTAATTATAGGGCATGTTGAGGCGATAACATTTCCTCGATTAATTCAATGTTTCTTATTCTTTGCATGGTGATGGGTTGTTCATTTGCTATAATTTCTTCATGATGATCAACAAACTCATCGTGTTCTGCATATTTTAGATTTGCAGTGATTAGTGTATGTGCATCAAGGTCAAAAATTTCAGATTGTGAAGGATCAACAATTGATAATTTGGCACCTACACTCAATTCTGGAACATAAAAGTATTCATCAAAAACAAGATCATTATGATTAGATTGTGATTCAACATGTTCCAAAAATTGAAATTGTGAAGGGGTTTCAAAGTGATACATCCCGGATGAAGTGTCATTAATAATGAGTGTTCGATCAATCAAGGTTGGGAACTCTTCCTGATCTGGTATATCATTCAACGTTTCATCACCAAAATAGTAATGTGAAGAGTGTATTACATGATAAAAGGATGGCTTCTCATGTGGATGATAATCATCAAACAGATTTGTATACAGTGCATGAAGATCTTTAAATTTTGAAGATGATGGGATTTCCTTGGTAAGAGATTCATCACAGACCATAATATGATCATTATTTTTAGAAGGGGGATCATTACATGGTTCAAACTCTAGGGCTACGGGGTCTAGGATTACTGCTAAGAATTTTGCTGCAGTTGTGTCAGAGTGTTGGTTGAAGATTATGCCCCCTATATCGTTTGTGTTTGGATCTGAATTCTATGAATAAGAGATGGCTTGATCATCTAGATCACATTCTTTAGAAATAGAGACGAGATATGAAAACCAATCAAATATTTCTTGGCCTGAGGGTTCATCCCTTTCAGGAAATCTACAATAAATATGCATGACTCTTCGAAATAAATCATTCTTAGATTCATTCCTTAACCCACGGATTTCTTCCAGTTCATCAACGAGTTCGTCATAAACATAATTTTCATGACCAATGATAAACATTTCCATGATTTGTTTCCAACTATGAATTGATTTTGTTGGCAATGTACTAAACCAGGATTTAATTCGCCCTTCAAATGTGAGGATGAACATTCAGCATGTTTCATTTTCATGTACAATCTTAAGATTTTGTTAAGCGATGTCAAATCATTTGAGATGTGTGAATGCAGAGACATGTCCTTCACCATCGAATTTGGGATTTGACAAGAGATTAATTGTCTTGATTGAGATGGCCTCGGTGGGTCTTGGAAGACTCAAAGGGGCATCCCATATAGAGGTACGGAGAGGATCCATGGACTGGTTAAGAGTTAAATGAAATGAATCCACGTGGGTAGGCTTGTCATTCATGCCATCCTTCTAGCGAAAATTCTCTTGACAAGTCTAAATTCACCCAAAAACAGTGAGGGGTGTTATCGCACAATTTGTACTTGCCCCAAAATCCCAAGGCAAGTGGGTACATAATTGGTGTAACTGGAAACAACTTATCACTATCACCTTAATAGGAGATCCCTTTATATTTAGGAGTATGTTTAAGCTACCCCAGGGGAGACGTCCCCAATGACCCGGGGGGTTTGAGAAGGCTAAGGAAAACAGTCACAAGGAAACCCTTCCCCTCTCACAGATCACTATAATCAGAGGTTTCTTTTATGTCTTAAGGATGAAGCAAATGAAAAGTATTGTGTACCTGCCTAGAACAAGACAACAAGGCAAACGGGGCACTTTCCAAGTACCAGATGATTGTTAGTACTTCATAAGACAATAAACCTTCGTAAAATAAGCTAGCTGATTATGAATTTGCAGCAATGCATCAATTTATAACAACAATTAATATCTTGTAACAGCCACAAGATTCAAGCCTTGAAATTGCTTGAAAGAGACAATAAAAAGTGACTTTAACTAGGCAAATTGATAGTAAATTGTCACAAGCAAAATTGGAAATGATAGGCTAGCTTTTAATGTCACTTTTGCAAAGATTTTGCTGCAGTTAGATGGTTGTAGCTATATTTTTTAACTGCAACAAGTTTAGATGGTCAAAAGTGCAAGAAAACCATACACAAACTAGCACTTACCTAGTAGATTCACTAGCAATTATCACAATTAGATTTTGATTTGTTCTAGTATGAGTTATGTAGGTAAATGTGCCAAATTAATGCATGGTTGTAGCAATGTTTTTCTATAGAAACAAATTAGCTTAGGAGTTATTCTAATCTAGGGTTATAAAAAGTTAGTAAAGGGTTCAAAGATAAGAGTTTAAGTATTTGTTTTCTCAATCACCACTTGTAAGAGGTAGTCTAATGCCTTTTTAGGGTTAATGGAGTCACTAATGGAAGCAAAAAAATCTTAAAGGAAATGTCGAAATGATAATGGTATGTTGAAGGGTGGAGATTATAAGAGAGGTGTTGGTATCCCAAGGCCTCAAAAATCCTTTTCCAAGAGAAATTGCTAGAAAGTAACAAGGGTTAGGCCCCAACGATTTTCTCTTTCCTTGAACAAAGTGTAATAAATTATGTTATAGGGAAATGGAAGTAGGGTTACTAGGGTGCTACAATGGTAGGGCTCTAGTATCCACTTCAAATTAGGTGTCTTTCAAGAGATTTTAAAACATGGAAGATTTTAGGGGAAAAGATGATAACACATGTCGTTCCCCTAGGGTTTCAAGCTAGCAATTTCATAATTTTAGACATGAAACAAGTAAAAAATAACCATAGCATTCATTCACAATAAAGAAATGCAGAATTTCCACTTACTTCACCAAGAATAATCTAGCAAATCACCCTAGTTGAAGATCCTCCACAAGAAAATAGCCAAAATGCACCAAAAATTACCTCCTTCAAGAAGTGCACACCACTAGTTTCAGCCAATAACACTTAAGGGAGGCTGAATTTCAGACCTCTACTTGAGTGATGAATCAATCATGATAAAATACAAGAGATTTATCTCTTATTTATACAATGTCAATGACCTTTAATTGTCTTTTAGGTCACAAAAGGCCTACATGGCCAGTTTACATCAAAAATCCAATTTTTACATAAAATCAACAATTTAAAACCCTAATTTGTCTTTAGGGATGATGTCATTCCCCTCTTAGGGTGACGTTAGGCCCCATCATGGAATTCTAGGCCTCAAAAGTGAAACATTAGGCCTTGAAATCTGCCACACGTTCCAACCAAGTCGTCATCATGCCAAAACCCTAATTGGATGACGTCAAGGCTCAATATGATGATGCCAGGGGCCTTCAAAGGAAAACATCATGGTGGAATGGAAAGACCCCACTAGTTCTAGGCCTACCAGAGTGTCTGGGAGGAAACTTTCTTCTTCTTTCCTTGTGCCATCCTCTAGTGTCTATGCCCCTGGCTGGGGTCACAATATCTATCTGGTGGGAGTTTATCCCCATGGAGGTCCGAGTTAATCATATCCCCATATGAACTTGTCCACAGTGCATGGTCATACAACAACAACAAGTATGCCCTCCATGGGCTCATAATTCACAGGGATCATAACAATGTCAATCACATCCAATAATCAAATTACCCAAACATGTGCATCAAACCCCCCTTTACCCAGACAAATGCTCAAAGACGTTATGCAGTTTAACAAGCTAGGTTTGGAGAGGGTCTCACGATGTCCTATTGGGATAATCCTCCTGAAGTTTGGGGTGTTTCCTAGGTGAATACCAATCTAGGTCATGTAGGTGTATGAAATGGTGTGGGGGAATGTTTGGGCAAGGGGTGTAGTGATAACAGGGAAATGTAGATCTTACCTGTGGGTTCCTCTGTAGAGGGAAAGTTGAACCTTGTCATGGATGCCATTTTTTCCTAGCCCATTCAATGCCTTTTATTATTTGTCTTATTTCTTTTTCTTTTCAAGAGAATAGTTGGGGGACACTTCCCTGGCATGGTGACTAATGGTGACATCGTTACCCATAAGAACTTCAAAGAAATGAGAAGGATGGCTCGTGATGAGACCCCCTTTCTCTTGTATATGCCACCAAGATCCACTACCCTGGTTTCGTGACCAAATAGATGGTAGTGTCATACCACTACATTCCCATGGACCTAATAGGTAGGCTCATGATGAGACCTCCTATCCACCAACTAGATCTTGATTTTTATTTTATTTTATGGGTCCCCTGTTCTTACTGAGAATCCATTTATTTATTTCTCGGGAATCCATGGGTGAAGCATCTCAAGGTTTCATTTTGTCTTTTAACTTTTGCCATCTACTTTTACCCTCTGGGCCTTTAGCCCCTTCTTCCCAAAAGGTAAGGTACAACCCTTACTATCTTGGCAAACCCAATTCCTGAACCAAGTTAGGGGAAAATGAGAGGGACAATGATGAAAAGTGGTAAGTATGGAAGGAATGGATGATGACCTTTCATAGACCCACCTAGTGGAAAATCATCCCTAAGGGAACCAGCTTACTAGGGCACTCTGTCACCCCCCCAGGTATGAACGAGTTAAAGAACATGATTTCCAAGAAAACGTTATGAAACAAAAGAGAGTTTAGTGCACATATTCAAATGCTTCGAAAATCAAAGTGACACATACCATGAGACCCAGACTCATTACCTCATGGAGCAAGACCCACTGCTACTTCAAGATCAGGTTGATGGGATGGATTATGTTGTTGTTGATCGATAGGATGCACTGAAGAAAAGATGGGGCCTCCAGGGCCAAGCTCAAGTCATATGGGTCTCAGTACTCCATGTCTAGGATGTGTGGATCTCGAGACATAATCTCCTTAGTTATCCCTAGGATCGGGGATAACATCTGGCTCCAACTCGGGGACTTGTTCTCACCATAGAAGGCATGAGAACCTCATCATCTTTGGCATGACCTGTAATCTGCTATATCTCAACAAGAATAATTAGTAATCTTTTGGGGTGGTGATATCACCCTTGTCTCATATATGATACAATGAAATAAAAGTAAGCAAGCATATATACAAAATGGAAATGAAACTACAACTACACTACTCTAGTATGATATGCAGATGGTATATACAATGAATGTAAATTCCTACCTATTGGATTACTGAGAGGGGGGGTGAATCAGTAATAGCGTAATTATAATCATTTTTCTTCAAATGTTATATCAATGTAGAATTATTATCCAATAATGAGCAGTAATAAATAAACAATCACACACATACACAGTACACCAGTATTTTACATGGAAACCCAAATCGGGAGAAAACCACATAATGTTTTTTCTTATATGTCTTGAAGAATTACATTCATTGGAAGCACCAACTTCCTTTGTTTTCCATCTACAACTGGAAGGAGGATCCAACCCCCTAGTTTCTCAGGCTACAACCTGAGGGAAGCTCCAACCCCCTAGTTTCTCAGGCTACAACCTGAGGGAATCTCCAACTCCCCAATTCTCTGGCTACAACCGGAAGGAGGCTACAACCCCCAATGTTCTTCAGTTACAACCAAAAGGTGGCTACAACCACCTATCCTTGCGCCATCCTGCCACCTTGAAGTAGAAGTAGAATGATGGAACCATTGTCACACTATCACTGTGAGATATACCGCTGTAAACTTGTACCAATAAATCTGAACCATGCATCAACCTGTACCTCCACTTGTAATCAACCTGTACCATAAACAAGTGCATCAACCATGCACCAACCTGTAATCAACCTGTACCATAAACAAGTGCATCCAACCATGTACGAAGTATGTACCAATCATGTGTCAACTACTCATCAATATGTACCAACATCATCAACTATACACCTCATGTATGTGCGTTAACTCATCAACTACTTGTCTCAACCATGTACTCAACATGTACCACAACCAAAATCCCTCATCAATTTCATCATCCAAATATGATTTGTAGCTCTGTAGTATACCTGGTGTATATGATCACATTCTTGCAAACCTTCCTTAACAAGAGACTAGCATTTTCATCAAACCTTTCTTTAGTCTCACATGCCTAGTTTTGGATTAGTCAACAACCCTAACTTGAAGTAATCATAAATTTGAACCTGTAATGTATAAAGATCTGAAACTAATATACAATGTTCTTCAGGTTTTTTTATGCAATTCCTCCAAGTTTCAGTACTTGGAACCACTCAGAAAAGGAGTTATAGAAAAAATGGCATACCTTGTTGAATTTTGTCTTATTCTAGAGAGCCACCTTGTAGAGAGTGCACCGCACAAAATATTTGATGAATTGATCTAAAACTGTTACAAAGAATACTACAGAATGTACCCTAACCAACACATTTGGTTTCACTGAATTTGGATCTGTGATGAAGAATTTATGACGTTTTTACCCGAAACACTTGATTTTGACTAGTTTCAGGACTGGCCACAAACCCTATTTTCCACGGAGTGTAACTCCCAAAATACAATGACCCACAAGATGAATTTTTTAACATAGATACTTGGATATGTTTTCTCACTTGCATAGCAATTTCAGTGTCTGA
Organism: Picea sitchensis; assembly: GCA_010110895.2. NCBI lineage: Eukaryota > Viridiplantae > Streptophyta > Pinopsida > Pinales > Pinaceae > Picea > Picea sitchensis. The sequence goes on along the minus strand of SNQJ01S0138939.1, from coordinate 1,359 downwards.
ATCATTATAGAAAAAAAAATTATAGTGAAAATGGTGAGATGACCTGTAAATAACATACCTTAGAAAGCACCATCAAAAGAATTTATCCTTCCTTGCATTTCGGCCTTCTCTTCTTCACTTTCCTCAAAATTTCGTCTTAGATATCCTTTTGTTACCTCAGACACCTATAGATATTCAATATGCTCAAGTGTGATTCAAATGAGAGAGCCTTGCCTCTTATTTATACTCTCCAAGTAGCTTCCTTAAAAACATCTTCTAGGTCACCTGACCCACTTTCCTT
>SNQJ01S0138938.1:0-25277 GCA_010110895.2 Picea sitchensis | reverse complement strand
CTCCACAAAGCGTCTTCCCGTGAGGGCTTTCACCATAAGGGGACCAATTTGGAGTTCATCCATATTTACTTCTTATCAACCATGACAAAACAATAATGAGTCAAACATTGGGTCCATTACCCAAAACTTTGTGCTACGAGTCTTTCTTCAAGGGTTGACATCAATGACAACCAACCTTAATCAACAGATTCATATAGGTCTATGATAGGCATCCTATTGTACATCACAACATCCCGTCCAGACATAATGCATGTTTTTGGAATGGTAGGAAGGTATCAGGATGCACCTAAACAGAGTCATATGTTTGTTGTCAAAAGAATATTCATATACTTGAAAGGAACAATGAATTATGGGCTATGGTATCCTAGGAATCAGAATTTTCAACTACCAGTCTATTCAGATGTTGATTGGGCTAACTGCATGGATGAAAATAAAAGCACGAGTGGAGGTGCATTCTTCTTAGGAGATTATCTTGTAGCATGGTTGAAAAAGAAGCAAGGTTCCATTTACTTATCGACTACAGAAGCTGAATACATTACAGCTTCCACTTTCTATACCCAAGTATTATGGATGATTCAGACACTTGCAGACTTGGAGGTAAATTATAATGCATTGATCCCAATTTATTGTGATAATAATAGTGCAATTAGTGTGTCAAAGAATCTTGTATTTCACTCCAAGACCAAGCACATACCCATCAAGTATCACTCCTTGAGGGAATAGGTAACCAACGATGTTGTTTCTTTGCATTATACTCCATCCAAAGATCATATTGTTGATATCTTTACTAAATTGCTTGCAAAAGCCCAGTTTGAGTATCTACGCCAGAAGTTGGGCATGACCCTGTTATCAAGTTAAAATAGTCTATCTGATCAGGGGGAGAGTGCTCCTAGTATATCTGATCAGGGGGAGCATAGAGTCACTCTTCATTTTATTTGACATTGATGTCAAAGGGGGAGAAAAAGGTGTTGTCTGTATGCTACAGTTGGAGGTCTAAGTAGAATAGTGTAGCCTTTTAGGGTTTCCATAAATGCCAAAGGGGGATATTGTTGGCATGTTTATAGGAAGAATTTTCTTGTCATTGATGGAAATAACAACAACGAACCAAACCTAGAGAGTGTAGAAGAAGGGAAATCTTAGAAGAGATAGCGGTTTCCAGAAGTACATACGAGGTCCAAGAGAGAGACTCATAGGAGGAGCAAAGGTCGAGACCCATGAACACTTAGAAATCCTTCTAAGATGAAGAGATCAGAAGCTTAGGAGGAAGAGAGATAGTGGTCATTGGATCACTGATCCAGAGGACCAACAACCTTTGTATTGAATTAATGAAGGATAGGATAAGCAAGGAAAAATGATTGAGAATTCAATCATCCAAATTTTCGTTAGCTGTTGGATTGATTTAAGTGGAAGGAAGGGATGATTAAGGGCTGAGATCTAAGATCTTGACACCTGAATTTTCGTCAGCCATCAGATCGAAATAAGTGGAAGGAAAGAATAATTTAGAGGGTGGGTTAATCTCAGTCGCCGATAATTGGGCACTCAGATCTACGGTCGACAGGGCATATCAGACGCTCCGGACCTTTCTTCCTTTAACCATAGGGGGGGGGTCCAAGTTGGTGGTATTTCCCATGTGGGAACCTCATACATGTCACCTTCCTTTCAACTCAAAACCCCCTCACTCATTACCGCTTACTGCCTAACCCCCCCCTCCAAGAAAAACACCGAAACACCCATACATACCACCTCCGCATTCCGACGTGACACTCCACTACCCGCTACACGTGACACTCCACTACCACACTCTACCTCCACCTCCACTACAATGCCTACACGTCTCGCCCACGTAAGAAGACCACCTCAGCAAGGACATGTGGAATACCATGTTAGCAAGGACATGTGGAATACCATGTCAGCAAGTACACATGGAATAATCATATGATGACAAGTGTCAAGAGGAAATTGGCTCGTGCCACGTCAACAAGTGACGTAAGAAATCTACGTCACTCTAGAAGATTTACTTCGAAACTTTCATCAGAAAAAATTGTCAAAATTCCCAAAGTCCCAAAGGAAGAAGGTTTGAAGTCTCTCTCAATCGTCCAATCTGAAGATAACTTCGGGTGCATTCTCAACCATTGATCTAGTTTAGTGGAAGGAATATGTAAGTGGAAGTGTTAACCGATAGAAAGCGGTCTCCACTGCCTATGACTTATTCAGTAGGTGACCACTCTAGAGGACAATGAAGTAGCGATTAGCCTAAAGTCCTGAAGTCCCAAATACCGAATACTTGAAGAAGACCCTGGTCGTTTATCGCCAGGAGGGGTATGTGTCAGAAGATTATGCATTCGGGTGAAAGCACTCCGGGAGAAACGAGTGCATAGGAGTTGAAACTCCTAAAGCTCGAAGTGACGAAGTCACTCATGATCATTGATCATGCAAGAGGGTACGTGTCAGCAGATCATCAAATCCAGGTGAAAGCGTTCATGGAAAAGAGAAGCACCGGAGAGTTGAAAAGGCCGAAGTCCCGGAGTAGAGGATTGTCATTGGATTAAAGAGGACAGATGTCAGCAGATCTTCCATTTCGGAAGATATCCAGTCAGAAAAAATGAGAAGTTGAGATTTGAAATCTCCGAAGTCCGAAGATCCAAAGGAGATATCGACCATTAATTTGAGAGGGACATGTGTCAATATATCTTCCGCTCTAGAATATTGGTGTACGGAGGAAAGCAGGGTTTGAGATTTGAAACTCCTAGAGCCCAGATCACAAAGTAAATCATAGCCATCGATTTAAGAAGGTTAGATCTGATTCGTTAGTTCAGGAGCATCGTCAAGATCATCAGATCGATGATCCTGTCGCATTGCGGGGATTGAAGGTGCACAAACTTTAGAAAGCTGAAGGGGAGCCACAATCAAAACCATGGTTTTGGAGAAAGGACATGGGGAGGATTGAGGTAAATTGCGAGGCAAAACATAGTTTGTTTTAAACAAATTTTGGACACTCTTGCAATCGCATGGTCACATGAGTTCATTTCCCAAGGTAATATCGAAAGAAGGACCTAGCAATCGCTAGACCAAGATCATGAAGCTCCTTTTTAATAGGCATATGGACATCGTCGGTGGTCACGTGAAGGAAGGGGATTAGAAGCCAAAGAAGCCAAAAATGACTGACTGTAACTGGCAGAGAAGACGAAGAATTGCGACTACCAGAGAATCCAAAGAATCTTAGGATAACGGCCATTAGTGATGAACAGGTTTAGGATAAATGCCAGAGAAGCCAAAGAATCTTTGGATAATGACCATTGATGATGAACATAGACAACATAACCGTCGGGGAAGATGTAGAGTTTGTTTCATGATCAGGTAGAGAACTTGGCATGAGAAAGACATGCAGAACAGAGAAGAGAGTGTGCTTTTCTTGATGGTGATGCATGTGGGAAGGATGGGACGTAGTTCATAATTTGAAGGGGATATCCATGGCACAGTAAAGAGTATGCAGAGGCAACACAAAGTATAAAAGGAATAAGAGAAGATAAACAACATGTGTCGAGTGTAGGAGAAAAAAGAGCAGAGCATAGAAGATGAACAATGCAAGAGAAGAATAGAGTATAGAAGTTGAAAAAGGTAGAGGAGACATGGAGCTGTAACATAACATATCAGGGACAGAGAAAGTAAGTAATTTTTTGTAAGATTCATTCAGGGTGGTAGGGTGGTGCTAGGGAGGATTGTAGTCCTCTAAATTCTAGTTGGTGCTAGAAGATATTCTGGGAGTTGGTGCTTCCATCTAGTTGGTGCTAGAGAAATATAAGACTTAGTTCTCTCTGGAAGGTGTAGCTTTATTTCATAGGTTGTAGCCTCATATTTGAGTTGGATCTCAAAGACTGATGAAAGTTGGAGCTTGATTGACATCCTAAGAAGAAGAGGTTTTCACCCTTATGGGTTTCCTCATGAAAATCAGTGTCTCTGTGTATTCTGTGTGATTGATCAAATATTGTATATATATGCATGTTAAGTTATCAACAACACATTAAATAATAATCTATAAAGAATAAAAAAATATCATGAAAAGTTTCAAGCTTATATACATAAATGATTCCCCCCCCCTCTCAGTTATATTTCCAACAATCCATACATTGGCATAGGTTCAATAGAGGTTTGGAGATGGGTATAAACCCCGATCGACTACGATGAAATATATTCGATGATGAAATATCTCCGACGATGATGAAATATGGAGGGAAACGATAATCATTGATCAATGAGTGGGTGGGGTTGAATCTTAGCCATGGATCTTGGTGGGTCCCATCCCTGTACCGTAAGGAACATCAAAGCATGGGAATTAACCTATGTTCCATTGAGTATCATAGAAACAATTAAAGTTGTTGGGTGATCGATGCGAGGACCGTCAGATATAGAATAGACTCGACTAAGGGATCATCGTCAGAAATTTTGATTGGGGTCTTTGTGACCCATGGAAATAAAATCCTGAGAATGATTACCTGAGGTTCCATGGGATCAAAATACTGGTTTGACGAACCATGTGGAAAGCACCATGTCAGAGCCACGATTGTGCCACATCAAATGAAACTTGGGATAGGAAGCCACGTAGATGCCACGTGGAAATGAGGTGGCACCTGACCAATGAGACTCAAGAACTTTGGAAGGCCCTAACTTTTAAAATCTGAGATAATATTTTTGAATATTTATAGTCATTGGAAAGCTCTTAGCGAGCATGATATGATATAATCCTCTAAAAGAGGCTTTGAGGTGATCGATAAAAAGTGAAATTTTAATAACCCATCCCTTAAAAGTTACTTAGGGGGTTTGGTGTGTTAAAAAGATATTACTTTGGACATAATTATTCCAATATCAATGAAGTGGTAGTAGTCAAATCTACCTCTGCTAATCTATAGAGATGACCTCCCAGAGTATCAATGACACTGCGGGATCAAAAATCATATATAGTGTGGAGTTTCCACATATATGGTTTTCCTAAAAGAAAATCATAGACTTCAAGTGTGGAAAAATCACACAATACCTCATTTTTAAGGTATTGATTCCATAGGACAGATGATACCACTGGCTGATGCAGACATGTCATTCCCTTCTCAACCATAAGATAGTGTATGGTTGGGGGTGTAGAATCGTTGGAAGATTCAATATGTTGAAAACCATAACTAATATCAGGTTCTTCTGAATAAATATTTCTACAATGAAATGAAGTGGGGTCCTATTTATCCACATATGTGAGTGGAAGAGGTGCTCCCCCTCCTTAGGCTCCTCTAGTTCTTCTAGTTGTATTATTGTGGCCATGATGGTAGCAGTGGGCTTTGAATCAATGATCTATTTCCCTTTATTATGCTCTGAATTAGAGCCCGAGTCAGGTTTTGATTCTTTTTTATTTGATCCCAGCCACCAATGACCATTTCAAGCAACATTCATCGATGTTATGCCAAGTGGTTTCTCTCATGAATGGTGTAGATTCATCCATGGTGTACCTCTCCCAATAACCATTCAACCAAGACATGACATGGGGAATGGATTTAAGGAGCGTGAAGGTGATAATTTCACTCTTGGAATTTTTTTGGATAGAGTAATAACGTTCTAGCAGATTCAACATTTTTTCTACAACATCTTCATCTATCTGGACTTCAAATAACAGGATATCAAAATTGACTTATACCTTCAAGAGTGCCACACCTATGAAATGACGTCTTATCAAATATTCCTTGACTTCCATCAGTATTTGTCGAAGGATTCGAGCGAAGTTTTACATCATCTTGTTTCTCTGTGTAACACCATGTTTACCCCAGTTTGTAAATATAACTATAATGGTCAAGAGACTATGACAAACTCAATATGTTTGAATGTTTGATTTGATGGACCTTTGTATAAAAGGTCAATTAATGTAAATTATGTTATTTACTAGAAAATGGATAAGTGTTGCATGACTACTGGAAGGGGGGGTGTACTAAGAAAGACCATGAATGCTATGAAAAGAGATGGTGGAGGGGACCATGAATGGTTGTGTTAACCTTCACCAAACCAATATCTTAATCGATTTAATTTATCAGGACCAAAATAGTCCTCTGACCCAAAAATGAATTATAGTCAGGCTGGCAGGTGGGAAGACCTCCTCAAGAGTTAATGAGGGGATGGGGTAAAGCACCCATCTGTAAGGCTTACATACCTGACCACGGATTGGGTATTTGAGCCACATGTAACCTTGCTGAGAAAGGAAATAAAGGAAGGTGTGGTGGGTAGAGGAAGACCTGCAAAGAGTACAGAGATGGGAAGCTAATATTTTAGGTTCAAGGAAGAACTAAGAGATAAGCATTATGGTTGCAGGAAATGGCTAAGATGGTTATGATACACACTGATAAATTAGGTTGGTCCTCCTTTCTTGGTATTGTGTAAATCATTTCCATTATTCTGTGGGAGGAGGAGATTAACCTCCATCCAAACTGTCATTGAGCTGGAAGAAAGGATTTTTTTGCAGAGCATTGTGGTCTAGCTCGGGGGTGGCTAGTGGTAAATCCATTAGGAGTGACCGAGCCCATGGTTGGGAGGAAACGAGCACCCATTTCATGAGTTTCTTCACATTATCTGGTTTTGATAAATATTTTCCTTGTTTTATGTATTGATCTAGAATAATGGATGAATGCTTGGATTATACATATGTGTATTTATAAATGACTTCTGTGTGGAATGGTTATGATATTTGTATGCCTCCATCTCTTTGTAAAATTACATATTATGACTGATAGTCTGTATGCCAAGCTTAGCTCCTGAGGATCCATGGGACATATGCTTGTAAGAGGACCAAGATAGGAGATATCGTGTCGACCTGAACATGTCCATATGAAGAGTATACCTCTTCTAGACCCCTTGTCGAGGGATCGAAATTATAGACCCAAATACTTAACCATTTCATGGGAAAGCTTAGGAAGGATAAATAAGTTGAAGCCTTGAAAAGGGGATGTCTCTTCATTTGGAAGACAGGTGGATGAGATCTGTTCGAGAGGACCCATATGACCAATACCTAGGAGCATTAGGTTAAGCCTAAGGAAGCCATGTTCCCTTGGCTTCTGAGCTACAGAGGTCTGGGACTTCAGAGTATGACCCGCCTTAATAGCCTTATACTGGCCAAAGGTAACTAGGAGACTCGGTTTCCTATAAGGTTGACTGGCATTAGGCGGTTACCTAGATGGTTAGGTGGACCTTCCTGACAAACTATATCAGGATCTAAAACCCTGAAGGCCAGAGCCATGAAGGACTCAAAATCATAGATCAAGAAATCCTTTGGGTCTCTTCCCAGCCGTTGATATAACGGGGATGCATGGTGCTAGCCCCTTTTGCTCGAATATTGGGAACTTCGAGAAATAAGAGGAGTTGCATTGAAACACTCTCGAACAACGAATCACCGAGTTAAACAAAGCCATAGATATATAAAACTACATGTATGGATCTCGACCATGAGATATGAGGAATGTTAAAAGCCTGTCAGTTCCTGATATGTGTCCACCTAGTCAACTTTGTTGGTGAAGTGACCAAGACTCCAGGACTCTGGGACTTCGTGACTCCGTAGGGTCTAGGATGTAGAATTGTAGAGAGACCAAAATGGTTCAGAAGTAGGAACCATGTTGTGATATTATGGGACTTCAGAGGTTTAGAACTCTAGGCGGTCTCATGCATAAATAGTAAATAGGCGTGAAGCACCAAAGCATCGAATCCCTCCACAAATGACATAGGAGGAAGAGAGTAAGTCCAGTCATGGAAATAGTACGTTTGAGGTGGATCCACATGGCCCTCAACCAATAAATGTCCAAATAACTTCGAAGAGATATATCCATTGGTTTTGGGCTTGGTTTTGAGCATGGAGACCATGGCTGGAAATATTTGGATGAGCAGAGTGTAGTAGAATCCATGAATGAAGGATTTGATCACCTAAGGAGAACGAAATTTTTAGGCCCAATCCCTAGGAAATCCACTCAAGGGTCGGGTGTGTTACAAATTGGTATCGGATCATGGTTATAGTGCTTGGCATGCTTGGGCTCATGGACGAGTTGCATAAAAATCATGTTTAAACAATTTTAAGGGTGACGCCCTACCTTACCTCTTTCCTAAAAAGTTTGTTTAAACTCTTACTGAAGAAAATAATGAAAGCTTTATGATGTGTGTGTGTATTTAATAAACATGAACCATGTGTTGTTCATGAACTAATAGACTATTAGCTAACAACAAGTATTTTGTTAGCACTCAACAAATTAGTAAATCGCGAGAAAATACAAGCATAAAGGATGGTGACATGCCAGAAGAAGGGGGATGTCTCCCACAATAGAGACGAAGATTCTGACGAAAGGAGGGTGGTGGAAATCCCTATAGATCTGGATGAATCTATAAGAAGCCTCATGGCCAAATTACAGAGTTGCAAGGTCGACAATGAGAGATTGATAAAGGAGCAAGAAAAACAAACTGAAATTAATGCAATCTTGCTGCATATATTATCCATTATATAAAGTCAGCTGCAACATGGACCTGCAACTAGTCATGTGGACCAACGACATACAAAGAGAAGTCGAAGTCCACCTAAAATATGAATACGTGGTCTCATAAGTGGCTACACTAGGAGTACCTCGAAGAAGTTCCAACCTGGAGACAGGGGATACTCATCAAGAGAATCCTCTAGAAAGGAAATTGACAACTCCGAGGAATATTCTAGTAGAAAAACTAGCTCACATTGTCAAAGGAAAGGCAAGAAGTGAAAGAATCCCAAAATTTATGACCCTGAAGAGTTCAAGAAATAAAAAACGCCCTCTTTCAATGGAGAGATTGAAAAGGGGGGATATGGAGAAGCTTGGTTTCTTGGTTTAAATAAGTACTTCAGAGTTCACGACTACTCTGAAAACTTGAAGGCTCAAATAACCATATTCAACCTAAATGGAAAGGCTTTCATTTGGTGGGAAGACCTTAAGAATGTGAAAGGATTCCATGAAGAGGATGTATCATGGAAACAATTTGAGAAACACTTCAATAAGAAATATATGCCCCATAAATACTTTTATGGGAAGACTAAGGAGTTCTATGAACTCAAGATGGGACAACTCATCATAGAGGAATATGCTAATAAATTCCTTGAGCTGCTGAGGTATGTTCCCTACATAAAGGATGAAAAGGTAAAAGTGAAATGATTTACCAGTGGGTTACCTCAGACCTACCGGAACAGGTTTGAGTTCGACGATCCAAATACCTTAGAAGACATTATATGGAAGACGAGGTATTGTTATGAACAACTCGAGAGTCAGACAGAACCTCACGAGGATTGGAAGAAGAATATTGGTTTGGGATTCAATAAGAAGGGGTTCAAATCCTTAATATTTAAGAACTATAGGAAGGACTCTAGGATAATACTTCTTACTAGAAATGTATATCAGCAAAATTTCCCCTCCCAGAGTGGAAATAAAACTTTTGGAGAAACCCCAGGAAAGTTGGATAACCCAAAGAAGGAACCCTTGAAATGTTGGGGTTGTGGAGAAGAACATCTACTGAGGGAATGGCCCCAAAGACAAAAGAATAGTAGGAAAATTTACAAAATCCAAGAAGCTACCACCATCAATTATGTGGCTAGGAGTATGCCGCAGATTGATGCAGCCATGGATAATAAACATGTTGACCACCAAGCTTCAGTGGTGGAGATGGAAGGTATGATCGCCAACCATCTAGTTTCTAGTTTAATTGACCCTGTTTCTAATTTGAGTTATGTGGCCCCTCAGAATATTGATAAGTGTAAACTGCAACCAGTTATACATGTTAAGCCATGGTTATTACAACTAGTCACTGATACCAAAAGAAAATTAGCATAGGTCATACGAACTTGCGAATTCACTATGGATGGATTTCCCACCCAAGTTACCCTTAACATACTTCCCCTAGGATCTTATGACCTGTTTATTGGTATGGACTAGATAGTTGCATATAAAACTAAGTTGGATTGTTACCATAAAACCTTATAATGTGTAAATGAATAAGGGAGAAAGATAATCCTCCAAGGGATTCAGAAGCTTGTCTTAGTGAGACGAATATCAACCCTTCAAATGAAAAAGTATTGCAGAAAGGGATTTCCTCTATATGCAATACATATGTTGGAATCTGTTGAGGATGATAGACCAAACCTAGAGGACCACCCCATATTAAGAGAGTATAGAGACATGTTCCCAACAGAGGTACCAATTCTACCTCCGAGAAGAGACATTGACTTCTTGATAGAACTTGCACCAGGAGCAATGTCAGTTTCTAGAACACCCTATAGGATGAGTACACCTGAGCTATTTGAGCTCAAGCTAAAGCTAAAGGAAATGATGGACAAAGGCTACATCCGGCCTAGCGTGTCCCCATGGGGAGCACCACTCCTATTTGTGAAAAATAAATATGGCACACTCCGACTGTGCATAGATTATAGACAACTCAATAAGAAAACCATAGAGAACAAGTACCCCTTACCAATAATCGATGACTTGTTCGACCAATTAGGGGGTGCTTCCATTTTCTCAAAGTTTGAATTAAGGTCTGGGTACCATCAAGTCTGAATCAAAGATGAATACTTCCACAAAATAACCTTCAGGACCATATATGGTCACTATGAATATGTGGTGGTGCCATTTGGATTAACCAATGCCCCCGACACTTTTATGTGCTTGATGAATAATGTACTCAACAAAATCCTAGATAGATTTGTATTGGTTTTCATTGATGATATCCTAATCTACTCCAAGAATAGAGAGGAGCATGAAGAACATCTTAGACTTTTACTTCAACTACTAAGATATCATCATCTCTACGCTAAGTTTAGCAAGTGTGACTTTTCCTAGAAGAAATTTTATTACATAGGCCATGTCCTTTCTAAAGGAGTGGCAGTAGACCCTGACAAGATCAAGTCTATTATGGAATAGCCTACCAAAAGTGATGTTTCTGATATCAGATCCTTTATGGGCCTATCAGGATACTATAGAAGGTTCATAAAAGGATTTTTCAAGATTGGTTGTCCAATCACTTCCCTTCAGAAAAAGGGGGATAAATTCACTTGGAAACCAGAATGTGAAGAAATATTTCAGGAACTAAAATACCTTCTGACCAATGCACATGTACTAAAGATTGAATACCTTGATAATGGCTTCCTCATGTGTACAAATACCTGTACGAAAGGAATCGAAGGATTCCTTATGAAAGAAGGACGTGTAATTTGTTACGAATCCAGAAAATTGAATGAGCATGAAATCAATTATGTGACCCATGATGTAGAGTTGGATTCTATAGTGCATGCTTTAAAAATGTGAAGGAATTACCTCCTGGGTAGGATATTTGTACTTATGACAGACCATTGTGGATTGAGGCACTTGTTTTATCAACCAAAAGTCAATGGTAGACAAGATAGGTGGATGGATCTCCTTAGTGAGTTTGATTTCGAAATCAAGCACATCAAAGGAAAGGAAAATAGGGTGGTCGATGCCCTTAGCAGAAGTGTGAAAATGATTCACCTGATAGCGGTGAGAACCTATGAAACGAATGTTAAGGAAAGAGTCAGGAATGCACAACAAAAAAATGCACTCTTTAAGACCGTGACCTCATACCTAAGGCAAGAGCCTATAGGGCTAAAGTATGAAGGCTATCAAATGCTCGATGAAGGCCTGCTGACCTACATAAACAAATTGTATATTCCAAGTTTTGACTACTTGAAGAGGCTCATAATGAATGAACTACACAAGAGACCATATATTGGTCACCCAGGATATCTTAAAATGATCACGAACATTAGGAAACAATTCTATTGGCCTAGATTGAAAAATGACATAGCTGATTATTAAGCTAAGTGTCTACAATGCCAATAAGTTAAGGAAGAACACCAACACCTACAAGGGTTGTTACAACCTCTACCAATTCCCAAATGGAAGTGGGAAACCATCTCCATGGATTTCATCACCAGATTACCAAGACCGACCAAGAAGAATGATGCCATCATGGTAGTGGTGGACAGATTGAGCAAGTCTACTCACTTCATTCCTGTCAAATCGACTTGCAAGGAAATATATATTGCCAACATATTCATGAAGGAGGTATTTATACTACATGGCATGCCTAGGGAGATTATATCTGACAAAGATACACAATTCACTTCAAGCTTTTGGAAATCCTTGATTGTTGGTTTTGAGACTAAATTGTTGTTTAGCATAGCCTATCACCCTCAAACTGATGGAAATATAGAAAGAGTAAACCAGATATTAGAAGACATGTTAAGGATTCATGTAATACATTATCCTAAGAAGTGGGAAGAATACCTACCATTGGTATAATTTTCCTACAACAACGGTTATCAAGAGTCACTGAAGATGAGCCCTTTTGAATCTCTCTATGGTATACCGTGCAAGACTCTAGTCAGCTGGAGTAATCCAGTGGATAGAATTACAATTAGACCCGACATGCTAAAAGAAATGGAACAACAAGTGATTCAGATAAAGAAAAATATGAAAATTGCTCAGGATAGACAGAAAAGTTACCCCGTCAGAAAGAGAACTCCCTGAGATTTCAAGACATGAGACCATGTATATCTCAGAGTTAGGCCCAGGAAGAGTTCCCTAAGAATAGGATCTTGTTCCAATATGGAACCTCGATATTGTGGACCCTTTGAGGTATTAGATAGAGTGGGACCTGTAGCCTATAGGCTAGTGCTCTCTCCCATGGTAAAGGAACATATTGTTTTCAATAATTCATTATTGAAGAAATATGTACATGATTATAATCATATAATTGACTGGTCTGTGATCCAGGTGGAGCTGAAGGGAGAATTCCTGCCAGAACCTCAATGCATACTAGACAGGAAGGAAACCCCACTCAGGAATCGAACCATTGCACAGGTCAAGATGCAGTGGAAATACTTTGGCCCAGATGAGGCTACATGGGAAATGGAGGATGCCATGAGACAAGCATATCCATTTTTGTTAACTTCTATATATACAAAGTATGTTGACAAGTAGAACATCGAGGACGATGTTACTTTAAGGGGGAGGGAATTGTAACACCCTGTCTCCCCCAGTTTGTAAATATAACTATAATGGCCAAGTGACTATGGAAAACTAAATATGTGTGAATGTTTGATTTGATGGACCTTTGTATAAAAGGTCAATGAATGTAAATTTTTTTATTTAATGGAAAATGGATAGGTGTTGCATGATTGTTGGAAGCGGGGGGGGAGTGTACCAAGAAATACCATGAATGCTATGAAAAGAGATGTTGGAGGGGACCATGAATGGTTGCATTAACCTTCACCAAACCAATACCTTACTTGATTTAATTCCTCACGACCAGAACAATCCTCTGATCCAAAAATGAATTATAGTCAAGATGGTAGGTGGGAATACCTCCTCAAGAGTTAATGAGGGGATGGGGCAGAGCAGCCATCTATAAGGCTTCCAGACCTGGCCATGGATTGGGAATTTGAGCCACACAAAAAATTGTTGAGAAAGGAAAGAAAGGAAGGTGTGGTGGGTAGAGGAAGACCTATGAAGAGTGCAGATATGGGAAGCTAAGATTTCAGGGTCAAGGAAGAACTAAGAGATAAACATTCCGGTCACAGGAAATGGATGAGAAGGTTATGCTACATGCTGATAAATGAGGTTGTTCATCCTTTCTTGGTATCATGTAAACCATTGCTAAGATCCTATAGGAGGAGGAGAGTAACCTTCGTCCCTACTGTCACTCAGTCGAAATAAAGGATTTTGTTGCAGAGCATTGTGGTATAGCTTGGAGGTGGCTAGTGGTAAATCTGTTAGGAGTGACTGAGCCTATGGTTGGGAGGAAATGGGCACCCCTTTCAGTAGTCGCTTCACATTATCTAGTTTTCATAAGTATTTTCCTTGTTTTATGTATTTATATAGAATAATGGATGAATGCTTGGATTACACATATGTGTATTTATAAATGACTTATGTGTGGAATGGTTATGATATGTGTATGCATCCATCTCTTTGTAAACTTACATATTCTGACTGATATTCTGTATGCTCATATTAGCTCCTGAGGCTTCCTGGGACATAATCTTGTAATACGACTGAGATAGGAGATATCATGTCGACCTAAACCTGTCCTTCTAAAGAGGATACCTCTTCCAGAACCATTGTCAAGTGACCATAATTCTAGACCCAATTCCTTAACCATTTCATGGTAAATCTCATGAAGGATAGTGAATTTGAAGCCTTGAAAAGGGAAGGTCTCTTCGTTTGGAATATGGGCACATGAGATCCATTCGAGAGGACCCATATGACCAATACTCAGGAACCTCAATCTAATCCTAAGGAAGCTATGACCCCTTGGCTTCGGACCTACGGAAGTTTGAGACTTTGGAGTATGACCGACCTTACCAGCCTTATACTAGCTGAAGGTAACCAAAAGACTCAGTTTCTTGTAAGGTTGACCAGCATTAGGCAGTTCCACAGGTGGTTAGGTGGACCTTCCTGGCCAACTAGAACAGGATTTCAAACCCCGAAGGCCAGATCCATGAAGGACTCAGAACTGTAGATCTAGGAATCCTTTGAGTCCCTTACTAGTCATTGATATATTGAGGATGTGTGGAGCTATCCCCTTTTGTTCGAAGATTGGGAACTTTAGGAGATAATAGGATTTGCATCGCAACACTTTCGAACAATAAATCCCTGAGGTAACCAGAGTCGTAGATCTATAAATCTATGTGGTCGAATCTTGACTGTGAGATATGAGGAATGTTAGAAGTTTGTCAGTTCCTAATACATGTCTCCATAGCCAACTCGGTTGGCGAAGTGACTGGGACTGTGGGATTTTGGGACTTCGGGACTCCAGAGGGTCTCAGATGTAGCATTGTAGAGACACCAAAACGGTGTGGAATCCAGAGCCATGTGGTGATTTTATGGGATTTCAGAGGTTCAGAACTCTAAGCGGTCTCGTGTGTAGATAGTAAGTAAGCATGAAGCACCGAAGCGTTGAATCCCTCCATAGCTGACATAGGAGGAAGAGACTAAGTCTAGTCATGATATCGAACTATGGACGGTACTCCATCATGGAGGAAGGAACTTGGAAATATTACGTGTGAGGTGGATCCACATGGGTTCCACGTGGCCCTCAACCAATAAATGCCCAAATAACTTTGGAGAGATATATCCACCTATTCTGGGATCAGTTTTGAGCATGGAGACTGTAGTTGGAAAACTCTGGGCGAGATGAGTGTAGTAGAAACCCTGAATGAAAGATTTGATCACCTAAGGAGAATGCAATTTTGAGGCCCCATCCCTAGGAAATCCACTCAAGGGTCGAGTGGGTTACACTCTATCACATAAGGGATTCCTTAAGCAATGTATTGAAAGGATATTCGTCTCTCCCATATCTCTTTTGTTCCACCATGGGAGGTTGCTTGGGATAGTGAGAGAGGTTTTCCTCAAGTGAAACTAGCTCAAGACCCAACTCTTTATCCCTAACCTCATCGAGGACATGCTCTGAGAAATGACAAGGAGAATACTACTTTGATACCACTCATCCTGACTATGTTGAAAGTGAATGAGATATAAACAAAAATATAGTGAAATCCAAATTCTATTAAAAAATAACAAAATACGGTAGACAAAAACTGACTAGAATGGTGGTAGCTTATATCTATATTTTGTCTACACTTCATTCACAATAAGATTTACATCACACTCCATTACATGCTCAAAGAACCTCCTTCACCTCGATTATATATGAAAGAGTTAGAGGATAATAATTACCATGATGCATGTGGGATAAATTGGTCTTAGTTTACAAAATTCCATAGGCATGTAAAACACTAGGACTTCCCGAGATGTCACCCATCCTTGTAATACTCTACCCCAAGCATGCTTAACCATGAAGTTCTAATGGGATATGATAAATTAACATTGTAGGAATTATATTACATTACAAATGGATATGGAATTACATTACATTCCCCATAAAAAGGGTGAATATGATGTTTTATCAAAAGCATAGGCTCATAAATGTAGATTCAGCGGAGAAGGTGGATGGTCACTTATATCCACCTAGATCATTGGAACCGATAATGGTGGAAAACATTTCAACCATTAATTTCCTAGTTGTGGTTTCATATGCAAATGTATCTAAGAAGTCCTTTTGGAATTTGGTCCAGCTAGTTATGGAACCAACAAGAAGATTGAAATACCAAGTGGACACTGCATTTTCAAAATCATAAGGAAAGAGTCGATAGACTACATCCTCATGTTGTACATTCATTATTGTATAGAAAGGATGAAATTTATGATGTGATATTTAGGAGATATAGATGTTTTAGAATAAAGTTTGGCTAATAACTTCTCCATATGCCTTGGTAGTTTATTTAAATCATTGGGTAAGGCTAAGGAACCTCTGGCCAGCCATGGTTGGTTATTTTCTTCGTGATTGTTTCCCATGTGATCAGAGTCATTGTAATACCCCATTTTTTAGCCCCATATTAAATAATGTATTTTGTTAATTTATGAAAGGCCAGTGTGCCTAAACAATTAAAAAGGCTAGTGTGCCTAGGAAATGTAATGTTTTGATCATTATTAATAATAAATACATCATTGGATTCTAGAAGGACAAGGAAATAAGTTATAGGGGGATATGATTCCAAAAGAGAGAGGGATTGAGGGGCTAAGTATTTATTTTATATTTTATTTACCCATTTTTGTTTTAATGGAGAATATCAGTTACATGAGCTTCTTAGGGGAAGGCCATGTTCTTCTTTAATTCCAAGAAATATATAAACCCATATTTTTTCTATTCACTCATTGTTCACAACTTTCATTATGTTCTCTCTCCATTCATTCTTCCACCCAATGTTCATTCCTCATTCATTTTGATCTTGGCTTGGGAATGGAAAATGAATTGTTGGAGATGAGCCATTGTTTTGTTGGGTGTAATGAATGCTAGTGTATTCCATCCATGAATTATTTCCTGCATGTCTAATATGCATTCACGTGTGTTAAGTTTTTCTCACAACTGCAAATTCTGAGAGTCCCAACATGGAGATTCTTGACCAAATGCATTGGAGCATTGGAAGGAGGTGGACAACCTAAGGGACTATGTGACATAGAAGGGGGTCCATTCTCTTGGGTTGTGCATGCTGGATAGAAGAGAGATGGTGTACTTTGGATTGTTGTGTGTGTTGAGAAGCCTGTGAGAGCTTGCGTGCTAATTGGGTTGGGAAGATGAGTGACACCCTTGAACTGTCCGTATGGATTCATAGCCTTGGTTAAAGGGTGACATTACTGTTGAGACTTGGAAAAACGATGTCAATGGTTGGGTGGAATGTCCTTGCTCTTTACCCAGTTGGTGATCTGTTTCATTAAAGATAAGTAATCTCCATCATGTTTTATTTACATGTATATTTATTTCCACTGTGTATTAATTATAATATATGAGATTCATGTTTATAATGTGCATGCTTGCTAGATATTTTTGTGTATGGAATTATATTCATTTATTTTATGTTGTAGCATGAATTTTGATCTCTGCATGTCAATATTTCATTCCTCTTTATTAATTAAATTTTTTTCATAATTCGAAATTAGTTTAGAAGCGAGTTTTGAAGTAGCGTGGATAGCCTGTGGGAGTCTGGGTATGTTGCAGATTGGTATCAGAGCTTCTGGTTCAACACTGGACTGGTATGGGCCAGAACTAGTGCGCATTGAAAAAAAATCGTTGTTGAAGATTTGCCTGTTACAAATTTGTCTCGGAAACAACGAAGAACATAAATGAAATCCCCAAATTCTTAGAAGATTTCAAATTTCATAGATTCAAAGTAGTTAAAGAAGTAATGTATGGTTTCGATCTATAATTGCATATTTGAATTCAATTTTGGAAGTCGAATTCCTATGTGTTTCATGATGACTCTGTAGTTTCGTAGATTGATGACCCAGATTAATTCAACCTGGAGAATCAACAGTCAAGATTCAATCATAGAAGTTCGAGAAAGGAATTTCTAATAGGTATTCAGGAAGGAAATGACAAAAGAAATTCATAATCAGACATGAGGTTCATTCCGATGACAGGAGCCTGAAAGAATGAGATCCATTAGATCAGTTGGGATCATTCTCAGTTGTTAGATCTTGCAAAGATGTTCTTTGAGAAAAGTGTTTTCAGAAGATCTCACTCATAAGAGTTCTGATGGTATCGAAGGGAATATTCTTCAATACCCTCTGGTCAGAGAAGTGAAGCTTCCCTAATATTTTTAACTTCGAGTGATGAATTCCAACGATATCAAAGGGGAATATTCTTTGATACCCTCTGGTCAGAGCGACGAAGATTACATAATATTTTGAACTCTGAGTGATAAGGTAACGAAAGAGAATATTCTTCAATACTCTCTGGTAGGAGTGGAAAATATTCCCTAATATTTTTAACTTCAATTGATAAGTTTCAATGTTTTCGAAAGGGAATATTCTTCAATACCCTTTGGTCGGGGTGGAGAAACTTACCTAATTTTCTGAACTCCGAATGAAAAGGTCTGACGGTATCGAAAATAATATTCTTCGATAGCCTCCTTTTAGAGTCCCATTTGAGCCCGATTCTTCATCACTCTGAATGGGAACCTATAATGGATGGTCCGGATCTATTTCGATTTTAAGATCAATGATGCATATTGCCCCGTAGGAAAAACTGGTCCACATTGTCAAAAACAAAAACCAAGTTTGGAGCCATTTTCTTATTTTCGCCATAAATGAAGAATATTAAGTTTGTTTTGAATCAAATTTATGGGGTTTTCCCACAGACATGATCTCTAGAAAATTTCCATAGAAGGTCATTTCCTATTTCTGCTTGGATTTGTCAAAAATGGTGAAACAATGGTTTTTAAAGATTTGGGTCCAGATCATTGACAGAGGTCCAGATTAAGATGAAATTTATTGAAAGTGTCCAGAAAGAAGACACATAAATAACCCATGAACGAAATGAATAAATCCTAAGAGGATTAGAAGGGGGATGTTGAAATAGGCAAAAATCCACTATTCTAGGCCACTTTTTCTAGATGTTTGGGATTTTCGAAGGAAAAGTGACCTTAGATCACAAAACTGTTTATTTATTCAACATTTTATACACTCATCAGGACAAACAACTTTGGTATAGTGAAAATTTTCCAGAAGTGAACATATTGTGAGATGTCCAATTTTGCCAAAAATTCTAAGTTTGGAAAAAGAGGTGAAAAGGGGAAAAATGGTCATTTCGAGATTGATGTAGTTTTTGAATGGATTATCAGATTGAAAATATGAAAGTTTTTATGAATTCTTTGTCACTTTTTTTTTATCTACGCCTCATATAAAAGTTTCTCTAGTTCCTGACATATTTCCTTCTACAGTTTATTGAAGTTGGCATTTCAATAAAATTTCACCAGTGGAGAAAATGCACAAAGGGGGTGAAAGTGGTTTTTTCAAGAAGCCATAACTTTCACCTCAGAAATCCGATTGGGGAAAGAGTACAACTATTGGAAACATGATTCTGAATAGAATTGCCTGGAACTATTATAATTTGGATAATTGTGATATAAACATTCATAAATTGAGCAGAAAAAAGGACTCGTAGCATTAATCAACAATTTTTTTATGATATGCACATTTCTAACAAAAATGGTTCCTTCCACATTTTGTAGAATTAGGGGGTATAAACATATCATTTCAGTATAATAATGCATATTCAAGAAATGGAAGAAAGAGATTGATCTTACAACCATGATAAAGAGGCCAAAGGACAAAATATCAGTGTTTGTAATGCATAGATATAATCAAATGGACATAAGGGTAGAGGGGAGCAAGAAAAATTAATAGAGACTATGAGAAGCATACAAATAGAATTATAGAGATACAAATAAGAAAATGAGAGACTTATAAGAGAGAGACATCAGATAAATTCTCAAGTGATGTAAAGCTTAAATCAGTTGTAGAGGCAAACAAAGAATGGGTAAAATTCAAGACGAGAGGAATATGGAAGATATCATGAAAGAAGAGATAGCTACAAAAAATATGGTTATTCAAGAAGTGCTAGCAGAGATCATAGAAATCAATCACCTCACTTATCAAGGAAATTGTATTCATCTGAAGATTCCATAAGTAGTCTAGAGGTGTCTCTTGTTAGGCACCAAAGAAGAAGACATAAATTTTACAGTTTACATAGAGAGTTGAGGAAGCTTAAGCCACCATCCTTTTATGGTGAAAGAGAAAGGAAAGATGATGTTGAAGAATGTTTAATTGGACTCATGAGGTATTTTTAAATGTATAACTACTCATCAAACCTAGAAGCCATAATTTCCACTTACCATCAACATGGAAAAGTTTCTATCTGGTGGGATCAACTTAAGCAGGTTGAACAAATAAATGAGAGGAGGGTGACTAGGAAGAAATTCAAGAAATATTTTCAGAACAAGTACCTTTAAGAGAATTTCTATGACAAAAAAATGTAGGAGTTCTTTGAAATCAGGATAGGAAGCATGACCATGGCAGAGTATGAAAAGAAGTTCTTGGGACTGCTAAAGTATGTGGGGTTTATAGAGGATGAGAAAGTGAAAATGCAAAGGTTTTTTAGTGGACTGCCTTCATTTTATAAAGAGAAGATTCAATATGATGAGACCAGGACATTGAATAAGACCATCAGGAAGGCTAAGTACATATATGAGAAAGGAAAGGGAAGAGAGTCTTTGCAGAAATCTTGGAAGGATAAGAAGAAAGAGAAGTCTGATCAGGGAAAGAAAGGATTCAAACCTCCTTTCAACACAAATATCCCAAATAAAAATCAACTAGACCGGTCTATTAAGGATGAATCTAAGAGAGAAGACTCCTTGGGAAAAAGGGGAATACCACCAATCCAATGTTGGGGATGCAAATAAGATCACTTGTACAAGGATTTCCCTCACATAAAAGACAAAGTGAAGACCATGCACAACATCCAAGAGGATATAATAGTATAAGACATGGGAATAATATATGAAGCCTTAGAAGGTCAACAAGTAGAGTACCAATCCAAAGTAATCGATGTGGAAGGTAACATAATTAATCAACTTGTCACTATTTTAATTGATTCAAGAGAAATTCATTGTTACATTGATCCTAAAATAGTGGGTAGATTACATTTGGAGAAAAGTAAGCTTGAAAAATCAAGTTTGGTTAAGCTAACCACTGGAACCAAAAGAAGGATCAATGAAATGATCAGAGGTTGTTCCATAAGTCTTAATGGAGTGAATACTAATGTTGATCTAAATATTATACCATTGGGGTCTTATGATATTCTAATTGGAATGGATTGGTTGGACAAGCATCATGCTATCCTAGATTTTCATAAGAAGACATTTACATGTATTGAGAAGAAGGACAACAAAGCACTGTGAAAGGAGTTCCAAGACCCATTTCAATAATAGATGTTTCAACCTTACAGTTGAAGAGATGTTTCAGAAAAGGATGTCAATTGTATGCAACCCATGTGGAAAAGCCAGAAAAGACAAAGGGGCCAAACCTTGAAAAATGTTCAATACTACAAGAGTTTGAATATGTATTCCAAGAAAAAACAGGATTTCCACCAAAGAGGGAGATACATTTATCCATTGATTTAGTACCAGGAGCTTACCTGGTATAAAAAACACCTTACATAATGAGTACACCAAAATCAAAACAATTACAAATGCAGTTGGAAGAATTGTTGAGGAAATGATACATATGTCCAAGTGTTTCACCTTGGGGAGAACCCATACTGTTTCTCAAAAACAAGGATGGAACATTGAGGCTGTGTATTGACTTCTGACAACTGAATAAAGACACTATGAAGAACAAATATCCTATACCCATAATTGATGAACTCTTTGATCAACTAAGATGGGAAAATATATTTTCCAAGATATACTTGAGATCATGATACCATCAGGTAAGAATCAAGGAAAAATACATCAATAAGACAACCTTTAGAACCATGTATGGGAATTATAAATTTGTAGTGGTTCCATTTGGACTATCTAATGCACCATCTGTCTTTATGTGCTTAATGAATGGAATATTCAGAAATTATTTGGATAAGATTGTCATAGTATTCTTGGACGACATACTTATCTATTATAAGTCATAGGAAGAGCATGAACATCACCTAAGACTAATATCGCAAGTGTTGAGGGAACATTAGTTGTATGCCAAGCTTAGTAAGTGTTATTTCTACCAAGAACAAATATATTACTTGGGACACATTATTTCAGAACAAGGTATAATAGTGGATCCAGAGAAGATTGAAGCCATTAGAGGATGGATAGCACCCAGGAATGTTTCATAAGTTAGAGGTTTTATGTGATTGGTTGGTTACTACAAAAGATTTATATCAGGGTTCTCTAAGATTTCTCAGCCCATCACTTCTTTGCAAAAGAACGGAATTAAATTTGAATGGATAGTTGAGTGTGAAGAAAACTTTAATTTGTTGAAACAATTACTTACTAGTGAACCTATTTAAAATATTGTTGACCCAAACAAATGTTTTGTGTTATGTACAGATGCATGGAAGGAAGGACTTGGTGGAGCCTCACTCAAAATGGACATGTCATTGGTTATGAGGCTAGAAAGATTAAAGAACATGAGAGGAACTTTTTGGAAGCCATTTTGCAATTTTATCTTTTCCTTACAAGCTACCTACACAAGATTTTTGAACCCTCAATACTCGTCGCATTTCTTTAAACGACACTATTATCTTTGCTTTCACATATCTGCTTCTCGTTTTCATTTTCACGACTGCAAGTGTGAAAACCTAGAGTTGGAATTCATGTTGATCGCATTAAAATGATCTTTTGGATTGTTATAAATCTTTTGTTTATGTGGTCATAACTCCTTTTACCTCCAACTCACCACTGCTCACACATTTACCAAAACACCAAACCACCACTCACTTTGCATTTGACTTTTGTTAATATGGTTTTGATTTATAAGTTCATTGAAGAAATGATATTTTGGTGTCTTTGATCAAATCCTTGATGCAATGCTTTTAGTGAACACATTAAATTTGGGCTCAAATCGTGGGTGCAATATGCGACATATTGATGTTTCTTTTAAATCATACAAATGCTATTGTTTATTTAACATTCGAATCAAGTGTTGGTTATGTATGTCATGGTTTTCAATGGTTATTCGTTTGACATGTTGTTTACAATGTTTTTCATATACACCATTGTGAAATCTATGAAACACTTTACCAAGGCGTCGTCGATTGTACAAATGACATGATAGTTTTTCATGGTCCTAAATTACTACACCACCCTTGCACGCATAAGCATTAACGTTTGCCTTGCATTTCGGGCTGCCTCAGCTTGTTTTGGAAAACCCTGCGGGAAAATGGTTCTATGTCTACCCTGTCAAACCCCCTCACCGATCACCCTGTTGACCGTGTGCTATCTGCTATGGATCCTGTAGTGCACATCGAACCCAATGACGTACAAATGTTGTTGTTATTTGATAACGCCTGAGAGGACCTGGAGAGGAATGGATGGTTAGCTTTCATTGAAAATTTTGAGGGTTTCAACCTTGCAGTCGCTCAACAATTTTGACTCACATTCAATGGATGCAGGGCCAAAGTTGGGGACATCCAACTCGAATTGGATGAGGAATTCCTCAGCTCAACCACTAATCTTCCAGCCAAAGGGAAAAAATGATTTAAGAATTCGAAGGTTGATGAAGTTTCGTGGCCGCTCCTGTTTACCTCAAGGAAAATCAACGGTTGTGACAAAGGTATGCCAGTCACAACTCTCAAGTCTAGGTGGCATGATTTGTTGGCCATTATTAAGAAATTCATTACATGCGAAGGTAGATACGGTTTAGTTTTCCTATACCACCTATGGCTGCTTATGATTTTCATAGATTTCCTTTTAAATATGCCACATTTCCTCCTTCGCAGTTTGTATAAAATGGCTAAATGATTCAAGAGGGAGAAGGCTGACTCCAGCCTCTTCCGCCACTCTTTAATTAAAATTGTTATACTCCATCATTTGAGGTTGAGTGGCGACTGTTGGGAAGATTTCTTGTTGAGGAATGGCTTTGCCACTCTTGAAATTGGTCAAGTGGACAAAACCATGGTCTCCGAAACCCTTGTCGGGCCTGTCGTGTCCCCTCCTACACTCTTACCTGCTGTTGAACCCTCAACCTACCCGACACCCTGTCTGACTCATGCCTAAAAGAAAGTGTTAAGCCTGTCAAGAGGTCTGCAAAGAAAAAGGTTAATAATGATGTCAATAACAAGGGTAAGAAGGCTGTGCGTTGGGTATCAAGGTGTGCTCGCAATAAACCTAAACAAAACACAGATCAAAAACCAATTTTATTAAGTGAAGATTCAGATTCTGAAATCGAGCGATTTCTGACCTAGGAGTATCCATACTCACACAGCCTTTGTTCTATCAAGCCCTATGACTATGTATCGAACCTCCTGCCATGCCTTAAATATGACCCTAACTTCCCTGGGATCAAGCTCGACAGTGGCCTCTTCACCTATGATTACACGGCCTGATCAACCACAATGCAATGAATGCAACTCATGGCTCGACCGATATTATATAGATGTCCCTCTGCTACAATCCCAAATCAAGTCCTTGGAGGACCGAGTAAATGCGTTAACTAAGGAAAATGACAGACTGCAAGTTAATGATAAAAGGAAAAAGACCACAGGCTCAGTCGTTTTCCAAAATGTAGAGGCAGCCACTGCCATTGTTAATTCAAAAATAGCCTGATCGAATCGCATCCCTGAAACCAAGGTATGGTATTTCAACAATGATTTTAGAATGATTTTCTTTTCTTTGAATTAGTATAAAGGATTTGTTTGATAAATTGCATATATTTTTGTTATGATTGAATTGATATAATACAGTTATGTTTGTAAATAATGACTAGCTACAGAATCGTGAGATTCCGTAGCTAGTCATAAAATTTGAATTTCTGTTGATTTTACAATTAAACACAATCTGAAATCGTGTATTTTTGTGCATCTATAGGTACACACGAATTTCAATGGGAATTGGATCAATAGTGGCATTTTTTAACATGCTTTTTTTACACAGTTTTGGATTAGGTTGTTAGTCTTAGATAGAGATAGGAATTTGGGAGATTGTTCCCATATTTTTTGCAAACAATTTTTGATAATTTCCACAAGGAATGTTTTCATCCTGTGGCCTTTATATACCTATTATTTTTTGTAAACAAACCATCACTTCTTGGGGAGAAGAGACTATGGACTGGTGATTATACAGACTC
>SNQJ01S0138937.1:47200-64765 GCA_010110895.2 Picea sitchensis | reverse complement strand
TGTAAATATGAAGAGTGGTAGGTGATAGGAAGAGTCATTCATTGGATAATACAAACGGTCACTTAGATTGTATTTATGCACCTCTCATATCAATGCAATACACATTCGTGGAGTTACATTTTCTACCAATGTATGGCCTGACAATTACTAATTTGAATTGTTAAAATGACTAGAAATTTAGGTGGTAATGTGTAATTAGTAATGAAATCTCTATATATATATAAATTTTGGCTCAATATTCTACAACTATTGGTGACCAGCAATGACTTATAACATCAAAATCCATGGCTTGATATCCCTTAAATATAGAACAATTGAGTGAGGCTCTATTTTGGATGTACAATTAAAATTTAGTGTCCCTGCATAATCAAAATAATCTAATCTGGATATTATATCAAGTGAAAATCTAGAATAATGTCGGGTTTTATCCGACTCATATTCCAAAATCTATTTTACGAAGGAAACAACAACTGAAAAAATCTCATATTCAAAGTAGAATAAAAGAAAATATCATATTTACATGTCAAAAGTTAGTGCATTTTGTAGGGACTTTCGTGTATTTGAAAGAGATTACATCTAGTTATGGAATTTCCATATGCTTTTAACTTGTAAAATGAAAGTTAATTCAAGACAATTTTTTAGAACAATGAGTGAACTTAGTAACTCAAAATTTATTTTTCATAAATGAACTTGTTTTATTTACCATTTCTTCAACTCATGTATAGCACTATGTTGTTGATTTGGATTGGATCATTATATTTTTTTCCATCTTTCTCAATCCTTTCAAAGTGGAAAAAATTGGAGGAATCAACTTACAAGCCCATTTTAGTGGCAAGTTCCAGATTGGAAAATTGGGGTTTGGAACCTTTCAGAGCCATTTTGAGGCATTAAATGGTGTTTTGGGGGGTTTTGGTGTTTAGAACATGCACACACCCCCTTGACATTGTTCTTCATCTCAAACCTTTCTAACGGTGCAGATCATGCATCAATCACAGATCGTATGCAAAAGTTATGACTCGTAGATGGCTATAAGGATATATTAAATATCGGACCACTAGGAGGACAAGGGGTTCCATTCTAGACTATTATATATTGTTCCATAGCTTAGCAGAGAAACTGGGAGTGAGAAATCAAAGAGAATAACATAGGGGTTTAATGTTATGTAGCAGTCTAACAGGACAAAGGTCTCAGGTAACTCCATAGAGAGTGTCTTCTCCTTTGTACTTGCATTATTTCCATACTAGAGAAAAGAGAGCAGAGCAACACCTTCTAGATGGGTTTTCGCCCATAATGGTTTCCCAGAGAAAATATTTGTGTCATTTTGTGGATTGTGTATGATTGTAATTTACTATTCTCTATTTTTTGCATTTTATCTATTTCATGCATAAGCAGAAAATCAATAAYTAAATATTCTTGAAATCTAAAGGAATTTAACCTTCATAGGTAGATTTCGATTTTATTTATCAGATTTGTTGTGACGAACTATTCCAGTGGAATATCCACGYCAATTTACAGATTAGTTTCCCTCATGGAGTGAAAATTACTATGTACTCAAAAGTCGCATAGAATATAAATAGTAGCTGGTGTTTTTTGAAGATAGTCTTCAAATTGAATTTGTGTTAGTCCATMGAGTAATTCTTGTATTACACAATCCTTAATAGTGCACTATAAAATAGTGTTGTTTATACTTTTAATAGTACCATTCAAGAAACGTGAGTAGATAAAAGGGAATTTATGTTTTCACTTGAGACATTCAATCAATGTATCTTCTRTTAATGTAGAAGGTCATGTAGGCAAATTACATTTGGCACGAATAGGTTCAAAAGGGGTTGAGTATGATTTT
This sequence comes from Picea sitchensis, assembly GCA_010110895.2. Classification (NCBI taxonomy): domain Eukaryota; kingdom Viridiplantae; phylum Streptophyta; class Pinopsida; order Pinales; family Pinaceae; genus Picea; species Picea sitchensis. The sequence goes on along the minus strand of SNQJ01S0138937.1, from coordinate 62,922 downwards.
TTTGTCGTTGATGTGCCTTATACCTATTCACAAAGTGTGATAGTTAATATTTGAAACAACTTATATATATTTAAAAATAATCGAATTTATCGAATTTATGGATGCCTTTGTGTGTTGCTGCAACCACATTTGTTGAGCCAACTATTTTTCTAGATCTTCTATCGCTTCTATTTACAACCCTGTAATAAATGTTAACTATGTTGTGTGAAATGTTGTCCTTTATATCTTTTCTTTTTGTTATATTCTTGAACAACGTTATATGAAAATCTCCTTCTGATGTTGATGTTCCATTAAAGTGAAGAATTATGCAAATCTTTTAAATAATTTGAGTTGTTACATAACAAATTATGAAATGTTTTTTAATTGTAAAAAGATAGTGGTTTAAAAGTAAAAACATTGAGTATGAAAAACTACTATAAATATGGTCTTATCGTAGCTTTGTCATTCTCTAAGTTTTCATCTTTTGTATATAGGGTGTTTTGCATGCCACTTTTCTAGCAATTTCCACAGTATCTCCATTTGTTCCTATTGGGTGGATATCTAAGGGATTTTACAAGTTGTTTTATTGTTGTATCTGGAACGAAATTGTATTCTTTGCAAACTATAGGTATTGTTTATACGATATTTGATTCAAAATCTAGTAATATAATATGATCACAATCACCATGATCATAATTAGTTTTTGGTAGAATTTGAAAATTTGTAATGGAGATAGCATTCCCTGGTAAAATCTTTTGTTCATGTTGTTGAATAAGATGAGTAGAAACAATCAATATGACCACCATCATTTATTTATTATTTTTCATGTGAACATGCAAAATATATCATGTTTTTATGTACTTTGTCTATATTATATATGTTATATAGGGTCATAACATCTCCAATAAATACTTATCCAATTCTATACCTATTCAAATTGTCAATTGTTAAATTATTATTATATTATATGGTGAAAATTTAGATCATTTTTCATGTGAACATGCAAAATATATTATGTTTTTATGTACTTTGTCTATATTATATATGTTATATATGGTCATAACATCTCCAATAAATACTTATCCAATTCTATACCTATTCAAATTGTCAATTGTTAAATTATTATTATATTATATGGTGAAAATTTAGATCTATATGTAAGCATTTACCATAAAATAAAAAACCTAATAAATAAGAATATGAATTTATACCTGCATGTAAGCATTTAAAATAGAATAAAGAACATAATAATCCAATGAATACTTATCCAATTCTATACCTATTAAAATTGTCAAATATTATTATAATAGAGGGTGAGAATTTAGATCTATATGTAAACATTTACCATAGAATAAAGAACCTAATAAATAAGCATATGAATTTATACCTATATGTAAGCATTGGCCATAGAATAAAGAACATAATAAATAAATAAGCAGTTTTTCATATCCCTATGAAACTTGGCAATTATAATGAATTTAATAATGTTTTTTTTAATTAAATAATTAGATTTCCATATACTCAATGTTTAGATTCTCTATTGCGTTGTCCCTAGTTCTTCACTTGTGCTTTCACTGTTTCTTTGAAATTGAAAACTAATTATATATAACATTAAAATTTGAACTAGATTGAAACTAGATGATGTAAAAATCAACGAACATATTTAATTTTTAAATAAAACTTAGAGAGGGCAAATTGCCTATTTCTTCAAAATATAACATAATCTAGAAAAAGAAACTTACTATTTAGCTTCTCCTTGTGTTGTTTTGATTCTTGGCTAATAATACTTCCGATCATCTCATTGGAACTGAAAAATATTAGCATTTGATTTAGATAGTGGAAAAAATAATAAGAAAAAAAAATTTGTTGATAAAACTAAGACATTACAATGTACCTTTTGTATTGTGTTTGATGTGTTGGTTCTGTTTGTTGACTTTTTCTACTTTAAACATTTGAATATTAACTTAGGGAAGGAAATTTTTCATAATTTTTGTTTTAAACATTTGAATATTAACTTAGGAAAGGCAAATTTTCATAATTTTTGTTTTCAGTGTTGTTCTAGACAGCACATGGTCAAAACAATATATAAATATATAGGCAAAGGTGTCTAATTAAAAAAAAAGCATGACAAGTACAGTAGATAAAGTAGCTAATAAAGAAAACGCATTGTCTTGGTTGTGGTTCAATGACACACGGAGTACTAACTATAGCCTGTATGAACATACCTTTTGGAATCTTTGTGTTGCATTGATTCTGCTCTAAGAGTTATAACTTATTCTTCTTCACCTATAATATTATTTTTCATGGCTTTAGCATTTGACACAAATTGAGTATACAAAAATAATAAATAATTTTTTTTTGATAAATGTTAGCTAATAATAAATAGGTATTTTAATTGTTTTATGTCGTAATCAATAACATGCACATTTAACCACATGCATAAGTAACGAGGAAAATGTGATTATTTTTTCAAAGTTTCATGCATCTAATAAGTAAATAATCCATACAATGAATTTGTCAAGAGGCTAGACTTTTCGTTCTGTTTGAGGGTCCCATACCACTCAAGCCTACTTGTTGCGCAACACCAGTGTGACCTCGCTAGTTGGGTATGACCTTCGACATCGTGTATGATCCAGGTGGATATCAGTGGTCACCCACCTATTCCATTGGTTCAAAGAATAGTTTTCCATTTTGGCAGTTTTTTACAGTTTTTCGGGTCCCAAACTTATAGGGTTATTTTGAATTTATAAACGATGTTGTTTTGGACTTTTGGGGGGGGGCATGGAATGTCATTGGAAAACCTTGTCCCAAAAGAAAATTGTACTCCTTGACTAGACCTTTCCGACGAAGTATCAAACGCCCCAAACAGAGATCATATGCAAAAGTTATGCCCTTAGGAAGTTGACATATCAACTACCCCCATCGGGGCCCACAAACCTTTTAGCATTTCATCCCTCGGGGTTAGGGTTTTGAATGTTTAGGGTTTTATCATTTATGCTTTATGTTAAAAAGGCCTTCGGAGCCTCATTGTAAACACTTCTCCTTGCGAATGAGCGTAGTCGTCACATCTCTTCTTAGAGATAAGCAACCACCATTCTAGAATGAGTTCATTCACTCTGTATTTTTACAGTTTATGTACATTTCTCTCATTAATAGAAATTGTGTATTATTGTATCTATGTGTTTCTTCCAATATCTTTGTGTATTTCCTTATATATCGATGCCTTCATTTTGTTCTCAAAATAATCTGGATCAATGGTATTAGAGCAAGTTGTTCCTTTTCGTTTCTTAGTGCATGTCCCCGATGAGGTCAGGGTATAGAGAGTTGGGTCTCAAGCTAGTTTCTCTTGAGGACAGTCGCTCTCACCATCCCAAGTGATCTCCCATGACGGAAGAAAAAAGAGACGAGGGAGAAGGATATTCTATTCATTTGTTGCTCGAGGAATCCCTCACGTGATAGAGGGACGAAATGATGGAAAATTTTCCCAAGTCCTTTGACCACTATCAATAACAACAGATGTGTCTTCATCAAGCAACCACTTTGGAAGAGTCACCCCTTTAAAGGTACAAGTTAATTTTGATATTCCTATGTTTGAAGGTCAAATAGATGCAGATGCTTTGGAAAAGTGGTTAAATATGCTAGAAGGTTATTTCTCTGTCCACAATTTTTCCAACGGGGAAAAGATCACATTTGTGCTCCTTAAGGCTATCCCCCATGTAAAAAATTGGTGGGAAACTTACTATGAGAAAAATTCCATAGAGGAGTCTGGAATGTTCGAGACCAAACCCACTTGGGAATATTTTATGGATGGCATCAAAGAACAATATTACCCTGTTGGAAACTATGACGACCAATACATGGGATGGACCACACTGCGTCAGGAGAGGGACCAAAAAGTGTCGGATTTCACAAATAACTTCCATACCTTTCACACCAAGCTAGGTAACAAACACTTCAAGCGACATATGGTTCTAAAATATCATGGGGATCTACTCAGGTACATCCAACTGAAATGGAGTTTTTAGAGATCTCATCATTGGGAGTCGCTTATCGATATGTTGTCAAAATCGAGCAGAAATTTAAGTAGCAGAACAAGAAGGAGTTCGGGTATGAAAATCCACAATAGTCGAAGTATGGTAAAGACAACCCTAACTCACAGAATAGCCAAACTCAAGACAACCAGTCCAAACCAAAGGAAAAGAAGGGTAACAGGAAGAGAAAGGAGGACACTGGGAAGTGGTGTGACTTCCACAAAATCTCTTGGCACAACACCGATGAATGTCGCTCAAAACAGTCATTGGTGGTTGAGCTCAAAGAAAATGAGTTGAGCCTCGACTCAGACTCTAAATCAGAAAACAATAAAAGGAGACAAATCATTGATGCAGAACCCACTTCTACCATCGCAACTACAACAATCCAACCAAAGGAATAGGGGATTCTGAGGAGGGGGAGTTCCTCTTCCATTCACAGATGTAGGTGAAGGGGACCCCACTGTTCACACTTAAAAACGAAACGATGAATGCTATGCTCGTAAATGATTGCCAAGCTTTATCATTTATCTATATTAATAATATACTAGTAGATGGGGGCCCCTTGTTATACTTATTGGAATATGGTGGATAAGCAGCGCTTATATTTTTCTTGTCTATGTGATGGTAGCAACACGGTTCTCTATAGTTCATTTTGCTTCAGGTCGTGGTTTAAAATTTTATGGTAATATGTGTTGGTTGGATGATTAAAACATGGAGTTGAGTGGTTTGGATGATCTCTCATAAAAGATTATAATGTTTCCCTTTTGAATAAGAGAATTATACTCCAAGTTTTAATGTTGTGTATTGTTCATGACAAAGGTTGGGTGTTCTTGACCCTTGATACTATGGTTATGTGCATTGTTTGAGTTTCATAGTGGGTTGTGTTCCTAGCACATTGTCTTGGAATGAATTTGATATTGGCAAGGGGTGGCGCACTTTGCAAAAGTGATATGGCAATTTTGGGTTTTTGGTTGATTAATGGTGTAGTGTTATGGTGAGTTGGCTAGTGGGCTTGGATTGTACTAGGAATTGAATGAATATCTGAGTGGAGAAGCGACGTGCAGTGAATTCATGTCACTCAAACTCCCCTCGATCCCTTCACCCTAGTCATTCTTGCATTTTTTTGGCTCTGTTAGTTGTTGTTTCTCCGCCTTACCCAGTCGTGGAGGAAGTATACAGTCTTGTTTCTTCTCCTCACACAAACTTTTACAAGTATGGGTTTTCTTACTCTTCCATCCACAAGAGTTTCTCTCCCTTTGAATCAAATGTTGGCTCTGGTTTCTCGTGGTCTGTGTGATTCTCAAGTTGTTATGATATTTTGGAACTGTGTGTTATGGTTTCATTTTTGGTTTTCTGTGGTGGTCATTTTGAGACTTTTGGATCTTAAAGATTGGTCGTGTGGTCCTTGATGTGGGTAATCGTTCGCAGGGAATTGTTAAGTAAAGGTTGCAGTGAATCATGTTTTTCCATGGTTTTGTTTAGCCCCTATCTTGAAATTGGTTATCATAGTCTACCTAAACTATGGGCTTGGCGAATACCCCACCTATATCTTGACATTACTGGTCTCTATGACTAAGTATGCCCATGCCATGTTCGACTCTGTGGATTTTTATGTGAACTATGATGGAAGGTTGGAGCAKTTCATGCCTTGTCTTGGCAAAACCCTGAGTTTTTAGCTTGCTTGCTATGACCTCACCGACATYGTTGCTTGGTAAATGTTATACAGTATAAGGGCATTTCTACCCAGAAGTTGATGAGAGCACTATTCGTGCTTTTTGGTTGGGYATGGGTTTATATTTGGTTGCTTGTTATGCAATGTTGTTAAAAGGGGTTGGCTTCAATTGTTTTTCTTTTAGTAGTTGCAGTGTTTTGTTGGAGACCCATACAACCGAGGGAAATGTTGCATGTTTTTGTCCATGTGATAAATTATGATAGGGCACCTACGAAATAAGTTGTCGGTGCCATTCATCTTCCAAACTCTATGGTTGAACCGCCTGTTCTTACCTTCCACTTGCCATATTAAACCCTGAATATTACTTTGAGATCGTATTTACTCCAGTTTGAAGTTGATGGGAGCACGGTGTTTGCCCGGCTACTTGGGCACGATTTTGTTTGGTCTCTTGTTTGGTAATTCTGGAAGAGATCCATACTCACCCATTCATTTGAAGCTTGTGTTCAAAATATTGAATGTTTTTGGGTTCAATCATTATGTTGATTGTATAAAGGGACACCTGTGTTCGAAATGTTTGAGGCCCGAATAAGAGTGATAACGTCCAAATTAATTGCATTGAACATAGTTTAAATAAATGGTGGATATGAGTTGTTGTAAACATTGTGTGTGTCCCTGTCGGTTTTAAAGATTAAGTATTGGATCAAATGTTATGGTTGTCGCTCAAAGGCTATTGTTGTTTCCTATAGTGATTACGATGTTGTTCGTTATGACTTTCATATTATGATAATGTGGATACAACAGTGACTATAATTAAATATTTTTGGGCATACAAATTACTGTGTAAATAATTCGGAAGCCAGCAAGCAAATTTTTCAAAGAAAGTACCAGTTTGAATTATTGTTTTGGAAAATGAACACTGTTAAACTTTGAAGGTATGGACAGAGATATGTTTTGATTGCGTTTAAGATAGCATGTTTTCATTTGTTTCACTTGAAAATATCCATATTGTTTCCCTATCATTCTACCATTTTTCGCTAATTGCATTCCCCTCACAATCCCAATTTCACTTATTGCATCCCTGTTATGTGATATAAATTTAAAATAAACAGTGTGTGTAGAAGTGACAAAAGGGATAACATAGCGAGGGTTGGTGACTGATATTTTGATATTTTATTATACAGTTAAATTGTTTGATTAATTGTTGAACATTATTTTTATATGCATTCTCTATCATTCTATCATTTTTCGCTAACTACACTCCCTCCATATTTCCCACAAACCCTATCACCCCATGTTCACAGGGCAATTAATGAATGGTTTGTTATGGATGGATTTGCATGTATATCGTGTCAATTTTTGAGCCAAATTTTGATTCATGTAAGCAGAGTGTCATGTATGGTTTATTGAGAGCTTCATTACTGACAAATCGCTGCTATAGGATGAGCTTTTTCAGTAGAGGCAGCAATGGATGAAATAACAGAGGCAGGGCAAATTGGAATCGAGGCCATATGAGGCCTAGATTTTCTATCCATTTTGACGTTGATCCTCAAGAATAGAACCAGATGTTCCAAGTTGGGTTATTTAATTGGGTTGGACATGGGATAATGCGCCCTCGACCAGAAAGACCCCCTTTTCATCCTCCTCAGAACATCCCTCACATTCTCGTTCCTCCACATGTGTCCTTACAACCTGAAGTCCCCGCAAATGATGGTTGGCAAGAGATCGTCAACTAACCTGTCTCTCACCATCGTGGTTGGCCCACTATGTCATTGCCTTTACCACCACCTGTCAATCCCAATGTCCATATTGCCCGTGTTGTTTTGCCAATTCAATCTTCACATGCCAGTAAGAGATTAAAAATTGATATTCCTGAACATGTGCAAGACAAGGGAAAAGCAGTTGCCTCCTCTTCTTCTCCCTCCAATGATTCCTCGAAATATGTGTCTTCCCACATGCATTTGAAGGATGATTGTTCCCATGTGATCAGTGAGATACAACCCCAAGGGTCCAATCAACCATGGGATACTTCTGAGAAGTCTAAGGGAAACAACAGTGAAAAAAGGAAAATTGCCTCACAAAGTGGCAAATATGGTTTTTAGATTATGTTTTTTTATGATTTCAGTTGATGAAGACAATGCTTAGTGGTTTTCAGTATTTTTTGACAACAATCTTTGTTTTGATATTTTGTGGATAATGTGGATAATGTGGACATATATATTCTTTTTGGATATGATATAAATTATTTTTGATATTTAAATATCCAGTTTGAAATATATTAAAGGGACTTACAAGGGTGGCATATGGTTAAAATGATTATTTTTTTTGTATTATATTTCATGAGTTAAAAGGAAAAAATGGCGGGAGTCACAAGGGGTCCCACCTACCTAGTTATTATTAATTAAGACCCTTAACTATATTATTATTATTTATTTATCATAAACTAATTAGTTAAGTTCAATCAACTTAACGAAAGAAAGTAGTTGAACTACTTCAACTTATTTGGAAAGAATAAAAGCTGAATGAGAAGAAGAGACAAGAGGAGAATAGAAGGAGAAAAGCAAGACTAAGGTTTTGCTCCTTGGTTACATGAGATAGTTTCAGTTTTCATTCATTTTTGAGTTTATTCAAAGCCTAATTCTCTTCTTCATAGCAGGATCTTATTGTAGACAACAAGGTTCAAGACTGAACCATGTTTTTTAGACGTTTGTTTTAGAGGTGTTGATCCATCCTTGATACCCTGTGTATTCTTGTCTATTTTTTAATTAAGTTTCATGGATGATAAAGGATACCTTGCAGAGTCAAATAGGTAGCAGTTTTTGGCAAGTTGATCCAGGTTATTAATTTCAGTTTTATTTTACTATCGGAGTATTTTGTATGGTGTTCATCGAAGATATATAAATCAAACTTTTGTCCATGACCTCGCAGGGGTTTTGTAAAGAGAAGACATTTTTTATATCTCAGAGTGAAACAAAATAAAATTGTCGTTATGTCTCATATATGTGTATTTGTGACTTGGTTACATTTCTATTTTTGATCTCCATGTTTACTTAATCGCAAATCTGTGTATATTCCAGAAGTTGTTTTATTTTATTTTGTGCAACATATTTAAAAATAAATTAGCCCCAGTCCTTGTAATTAATACTTGTAGATTGAGAGAATATTTTGAGGCTACAAACCCCAAGTGACATTCCCAACTATCTTGTCCTAGCCAGGCAAGATATGAAAATGATTGAGTAAGGTAATGCATACATTTCCTCAACATTTATTTGGCGACCATACTGAGGAGATCTTCCATATCTCTCTGGTTGATTGTATTCATAATTATCATTGAATATATTTTCTTTGTTTTCATTCTTTGAATGTTTTCTTTTCCTCATGGCAGTACCTGCTACAAGGAAACCCAATATAGAGCACGGTCTTAAAGACCAAACCAACATTGCCTTAACTTTATTCGATACCATCTTAGAAATTGTTAATACCCGGGATGAGCTTGAATGCTCGTGGGAGGTAATTGAACAAGACATAAGTATTCGTGAACGTTGGGAGGATAGACAAAGGCATCCTAAGAATCAGTTGTATCCCTCTTTTTCCTAAATTTTCAGTTTTTTTTTTTATGTCCTCAAATCCTCGCATCTCTAGGAGAAGAAGAGGATTGTCCTCTGAAACCACTCCTATCGTAGAAATATGAAGAAGGAAAGCTATTATGTCAACCCAACAAGGTAATATAAGGAGAACTTTATCTAATTCATCTAGTTCACCTTTATAACCCACACCCATCATCTACAACATGGAATCTGCAGGTGGCTCTGGTGGTATTGGAGGTGCCTCATCATCCCAACCTTCAGCCTTGTCATTAATTGGTAGTTTGTATAGCCATCAAGTTCTTGTCCAATCTACTACCAACCCTTCCAATATCATCAAGAAGTATGGGATTTTCCAATTCGAGGAAGATGCTACTACCACCCCATGGAACGTATCCTCTCCCTTGAACCAAGCGTCTGCTACTCGTCCTTTACCAAAATTTAAATAGCATCTACCTAGGTTTTCCAGAAATAATATTGTCACTACAAACAAGCACTTGGTAACATTCTCTAATGCTTGTCACAATATAGGAGATAATTATAATGATACTTGCATGTGCCTATTTGTCAACTCTCTCGAAGGGAAAGCAGCGACATATTTTTTCGATCTCCCTCCCAAAATCATTTCCACTTGGGAAGAGTTAGTTTACTAGTTTAATTCCACTTATGGGCAGTCTAAGAGCCCAGCCAAACAATTGCGGGAATATAAAAACATTGTGTACAAGGATGGTGAGACTATTAAGTCTTTCAACCTTCATTTCACCAAGTTGTATAATCAAATTCCTGAACTTATTCGCCCCCAGAACCAAACTTCTTTTATGCATTACTATAATGCTCTACCTTCCCCCTATCGACATATGCTTGAAGAAAAGGCTATTGATAACCTTGTTTCTTCCCTACATACTTGTCTATAATATGAAGAACAACTAGAAAGAACAGGTCTCCCCAAAGAGGACTCGGTTAAACAAACAAACATGTTTTCCCTCCTACAACTTGTACAGGATATGAACAATCGAAAGATAGCATACGATCAAAAGGGAAATGTCCCTTCGCTTACTCCTGGGGCATCTTATTCTTCTTCACCACCTTTTAGGAATACGAATGAAAAAAACTTTCAACCCAAATCCATCATGTATCACAGTTGGTGTAACTTTTGCGAGGAAAATCATGAGGAAAGTACTTATGAGGTAAAGAAGAGTGCCAGAGATAAAATCTTTGGCAAAAATAATGAAACCACCATTGATGTTCTAGAATGGGTAGAACCGGAAGATGTCATGATCATAAACACTAAGAATAAATCCTATGCTTCAAAAGGAAAATATGATCCCCCTCATACTTCTTCTAGTCCAAGCTCATCTTCGCAAGCTACCATTGTACAGGCTACCAAGACTCCTGACAGTCAAGGAGTTTCCTCCCCTCATACCTCTTCAAAATATAACATTCTCAACCAATTGTCTAATATCAAGGTCGATGCTACTCTTCTGGACATGGTTGTTGTCCCTGAACAAAAAAATCATCTCAAAAATTTTATGGAAGTAAAAGCTTCCACCATAGCCAATCTTTCTAAAGAGGCTAAAGAAGAGGATTCTATTGTAAATAAAGTAGGTTTAAATAACTTTAGACACCCTGTAAAAAACCCTCCATTTTTCATTTATGTAAAAATTATGGATAAAATAGCCCATTGTTGCCTAATTGACGGCGGTTCGGGCCTGAGCGTAATGTTGAGAATTATTATGGAAGAGTTAGGCTTATGATGTACTAATGAAAATTCTATAAGCATTCTCTCATATAATAGCCTACAACAGTCGACTATAGGTGAAATCAAATATGTGACTTTGGTTCTATGCATGCATCCTAAAATAAGGACAACCCTCAACATCCAGGTAATTGACATGCCAGTAAGTAACTATTATATCATCTTAGGAAGAGACTAGCAAGACTTAACAAGTGGATATCTTTCTCTTTATGGAACACACTTATTCGTTCCTCAGAATGGAAAGAATAGCATAGTCCCGAGGGAAGGAAGAATCTCACCATACATAGAGAGTATTCCACAACCTAACATAAACTATGTCGAGGAAGACTTAGGAGTGTACTCCATCTTTTCGAATGAGGGTGAGACTACCTCGGAACAAATTGACCTAGAGGATGGTATGTGGCACATGCACTTCAATGGATTTTTCCCCAACGAAGGTAATGGAGCTGGCATTATCTTATACTCACATGTAGGTAAAATTCACAACTTTTCTTATAGACTCGAATTTGATTGCACGAATAACGTTATCGAGTTTGAAGAATTATTGTTAGGCATTGAAAATGCTTATAATTTAGGTTGTGGACACCTTACATTTTTTGGGGACTCTGAACTTGTTGTAAACCTTGTACGTAAAATATAATCTCCTAAAAATAATTTGATGAAACTCTACACCCAAGTTGTTTGGATGCTTATCTCGAACTTATTATCATTTAACACCACTCATGTTAAAAGGGAACTTAATTCAATGGCTTACAGGTTAGTTGTCTTTACAACGTCTCCTACTCGGCAACTTCTGCCTCAAAGACTTGATTGTACTTTTCAATATTTATATCATCCTCATAATCCTAACAATGTAGAGTCATGGAAGGTCTTCCCTAGTGATGAAGGCATATGTGCTTTCATACAAAATGAACCATTTAATCCCAAGGAGATTATATCCATGGAAAACAAAATTCTGAAAGGCTTGACTCCTCTAGAAAGTTCATTTTCATCGAGTGATGTAGGAAACAAAGAAATGCATAAAGAAGAGGAGTCAAAAAGGAAAGTGGGTGAAACCCTTTCCCTAAACATTGGAACACCTAATTCCCCCAAGAATTTTAAGATAGGTGCCCAATGTACAGTTGAAGAAACGATGAAACTCACTAATTTACTTCATGAATTTCAAGATGTTTTTCCTTGGTCATATGAGGATCTTCGTGGTTTTGATCCTTCTCCCATACAACATGCCATTCCTATCAAGGAAGGGATAAAACCAGTTAGGAAAAAACAAAGACTCATTAACCCTACAATGGAAGCTACTATTAGGAAGGATTTCGAAAAACTTTTGAAAGTTGGTATAATTTTCCCAGTTAAGTATTCGGAGTGGGTCTCAAATTTGGTCCCCGTTCAGAAGACAACTGGTCAGATCTGATTGTGCATTGATTTACGTGCATTGAATAGAGTGAGCATAAAATTCAATTTTCCTCTCCCTAACATGGAAATGATTTTGTAGCAAGTCGCAAGGTCACAAATGATGTCCTCACTTGATGGTTTCTCTTGTTATAATCAGATCAAGGAAAAAAGGACTGATAGGTACAAAACCACTTTCACTACACATTGGGGAGCATTTGCTTATGAATGCATGCCTTTTGGATTATCTAATGCAGGTTCCACCTTACAAAGAGATATGTAGATATCTTTTGACGATCTGATCGGTAATATTATCCAAGTTTATCTTGATGTCTTGATTATTTATTCAAAAAACCAGTTGGATCATTTCGGTCATCTTAGAAAACTTCTCATGCGATGCAAAAAGTTCGGTATTTCTTTAAATCCTTCTAAATATATTTTTGGCATTACCAAGGGCAAGCTCCTTGGGCATATCGTTTCTAATTCGGGAATAAGCATAGATCATGAAAGGATCGTTGCTATTATGAACCTTCCTTCCCCCGCTTCCAAAAAGGAGGTTCAAGCCTTTATGGGCATTATCAACTTTGTTCGTAGATTTGTTCCTGATTTTTCTTTAATGGTCAAACCAATTCATAATATTCTAAGGCAAGATCGCTCCTTTTCTTGGACTGAAGATGTCAAAAATTATTTCATAAGGATTAAGAAAGCAATCAATTCCGCACCGGTTTTGGTGAAACCGAACTTTGAGAAATATTTCAGTGTATACACTAATGCCACTAAGGAAGCAGTTTATGCTATTCTACTACAATGTGATGACCAGAATAACGAAAAACCAGTAGCTTACATGAGTAAAATCTTATCAGATGATGAATTTAAATGTTATTATATCGAAAAACATGATTTCTCTCTGGTTAAAGTTGTGCAGAAATTTCACCATTTTATTCTAGGCAAGCACACACAGGTAAAAGTCCCTCTGTCTGCTGTCAAGTTTTTTCTTTCGCAGACTTATCTTTCAGGAAATCTTGCACATTAGCTTGACAATATTCAGGAGCATGATTTAACCATCATGACTTCGAAAACAATTAAGGGACGAGACTTATCCCTTCACTTGGATCAACATCTTGAAGCAAGTGAAGAAATTTACGAACAAGATAATCCTCTTTCAACACTATTTTACATTGAGAGTCAAACCCTTCCCATGGCTGAACACCCTTGGTATAAAAATCTAGTGTATTACTTGCTATATCAGAAATGACCAGATGATTTAGATACTCATCAAAAGAGAAGGCTCTGTCTTGAATCTTCCAGATATATTATTTTAGGAGACTTTTTGTTCAGAAGATTTGCAGATGGCATATTACTTCGATGTGTAAATAATGAGGAAGCACAAAAATTGTTACAAGAAACTCATGGATCTTCAGATTCTGTTATTCATGTAGGCGGTCACTTTTCTGCAAAAACAATTTCTTTTAAAATCATCAGAAAAGGTTATTATTGGCCCTCGATTTTTNCTTCCTTAAAAGATGTAGGTTGACATGACATTAAAGCAAAAAGGTTGTGTTGTTCAAAGTCATCCAATTGCTGATGGATTTCTCTCAAACTTCGAGTTCTCTGATTTTGTGGTTCAGAGAATGATTCTCTGCTGGAAGTTGAGATATCCTGAGAATTTTTAGGTTGTTTTTGTACCTGCAATCTTGGAAGAATAGTTTGAGGTACTTGATGTCCTGCATTTTCTGCGTTTTTAGAACTTGGCAGCAATGAATTTTGACTGTCCATTTGTTGATTTTCTGAATCATTCCAGAGTTGATTTTCCAGAAATTTTACATCTCTACTGAGAATTAGTTTCTTGGAGATTGGATTTAAAGCCTGTAAGCTTTAGATGTTTCACTATATCCAGTGAAAATACATTTCTCACTTTTGTCATCCAATTTCTTCCTTAATTCGGAAGGTATGTGAGTGTATGCTATGCATCTAAATGTCCTTAGATGTGCAACATTTAGCTTTGTCCCACTCCATGCTTCTTGGAGAAATTTCACCTTTAGACTTGTGGTTGGAGATCTATTCAAGAGATCAACTGAGCATGCTACTGCTTCAGCCCAAAAAATATTTGACAGAGTTTTCTCTTTGAGAAGTGTTCTTGCCATATTCATTATTGTCTGATTTTTCCTTTCAGCCACTCCATTCTGTTGTGGAGTATACCTGGTTGTTGTTTCCATAATAATGCCTTGTGATTTGCAGAAATTTGCAAATTCTCTGGAGTTGTATTCTCCTCCTCCATCTGACCTGAGTGCTTTGATATATTTGCCACTCTGTTTTTCATCTTCTGCCTTGAATTCTTTGAATTTTGCGAAAGTTTCAGATTTGTGTCTGAGAAAATAGATCCATATTTTTCTACTGAAATCATCAATAAACGTTAGAAAGTAAAATCTACCACCTATTGACTCTATTTTCATTGGTCCACATAGGTCAGTGTGAACAAGTTCAAGATGTTGTTTGGCTTGATTTGATGACTATGGAAAACTAGTTCTCTTATGTTTTCCAAGTATGCAAGACTCACATGAGGGAATTTGCTCTTTAAATGTAGGAAGACCTTTGACCATGGAGTTCTTCTGAAGAAGACTTAGACTCTGAAATGGTAGATGTCCAAATCTTGTATGCCAAACCATTGTTTCATTCAGGGTAGATGCACTCTGTGCATATGGTTGAATCAGATTTGTAGTTCTGAGTGTAAGGGGAAACATCCTATTTGGAGTCATATGGATTTCAGAAATCAATTTTCTGCTGGGGTTTTTGTCATATATTTTGAAAGTTGCTCCCTCAAAAAGTACCTTATATCCATGTTCAATGAGTTGTCCTACACTTAACAAATTATGTTTCAGATCTGGAACATGATAGACGTTGTTTATGTCTTTCTTGACATTTTGTTTAGTAAGAATAGGAACAGTTCCTTTTCCTTGAACCTTGACTAAGTAATCATTTCCAAGTGTAATATCAGATGAGTTTGAAGAATCAATGCATGAAAGTGATTCTTTGTTACCTGTCATGTGATTTCTGCATCCACTATCCAACAACTAGAGATCTTTAGGTTTTTGTTCAGTGTTGTGACACGAAAGAAACATTCCTCCTGAGTTTTCTCCCATGTGATTTGACACATGTGCTCTGCCTGAGAGTTGATCTACTTGATTCTTCCTACATTCAGATTCATAGTGCCCATACTTTTTGCAGTAATAGCATTGTATGCTTGATTTCTCATTTGATCTTCTCCCTCTGCCTCTTTGAGGCTGGAAATTCTGATGTTGATTTTGTTGTTGTTG
>SNQJ01S0138937.1:0-19743 GCA_010110895.2 Picea sitchensis | reverse complement strand
AGTATTGGAGAACTTTCTATTCATGGAAAGTGGTTAACCCTAAAATAAGGAAAATAGGTTAAGTGACCTAGAAATGGGTTAAGTAACCTAAAAATGGGTTAAGTGACCTAGAAGATGAAAGTATAAATAAGAAGCTAGGATCTCTTGTAAAATGCACATTTTGGTGAGAATCCTTGTGGATCAATGGAGAGCTTCTTGGTAATATCTTTTGGAGTATTGATGGAGAGCTTCTTGTGAGAGAATGTTATTGGTGTGGATCTCTTGAGCATGATTGAGGATCTATTATGAGGAAGAGAGCGAGAGGAGGATCTCATGGACGCATCAAAGTTTCAGCAATGTCGAAGATCTTGACGGCGAAATTCTCGGAGTCACAGAAAGCCCTATTTTCTGATGCCCATGCGGGCTGTATGTGTATATGGTGCATGTACACGCGGTCTGGCTGTGTACAGGGAGCGTGGACTGAATAACCTCATGGAGATTTGTGTTTGAGCTGGTGCAAAGCTCTTGGATGATGAGGCAGGTTCCAGATCTGCATTCTATGGCCTCAGATCTATCACTAAGACATTGGTACAGTTACATTATTGTCTTGATAGATGCTATTGTTTGATATGTTGTGAATGCTTAGGGCATTCTTGGTATGGCTTCTATGATGTGTCTCAGTCTGGTTGATTTGGTTGATGGAGTGAGAAACACTCTTGTGATTCAGTAGTGACATGATTTCTATGGTATACTAGCTATTCATACATGATTAAGATAACATTCATATTGACTTGTTGTGGAAGACAAAAGAGTTTTGAGCATGTGAAGAAAAGAAAAACCCTAGTTGCTTAGAAGCCGACGCTTGTTGCATTATACACTGGCCGCGTTCACACGCAGGCTGTAGTGAGCCAGAGCGCGTTCACATGCGGGCTGCACTACTGACAGGTCGCGTACTTGTTGATAGATTGATATCTATTGAGGATTGTTGCCTCATCTCAGTTGATGCTGAGGGTGTAAGCTGAGTTTTTCATATAGAGCTGGTGCTCTTGTAGAGTTGTACTCTATTCAATTGTTGCTGATAAACCCAAGGATTGTAGTCCATAATAAAAATAAAATTGTACATACATCTTGTGTTCTTTGTGTCCATTGTGATGATGACTTGTTGATGATATATTGCTGATATATGTTGCTGATATGTGCTTACATCTAATTGGTTATAAATTATAGAAATGGATAATGAATAAATGTTGAATGCAAATTGATAAGTTTTGTGCAAGAGGGAAGTTTTGGGAAAAAGAGCCCCACACTCATTCACCCCCCCCTCTAAGTGTGGTAGGTGTGTCCATCAACTAGCACACATTTAGATGATTTACCTGAAGAAGTTCAAAATTTGTTGGATGAATTTGTTGATATTATGGTTGATGATTTTCCAACTGAGTTACCTCCACTAAGAATCATCAGTCATCACATATATTTGATTCCAAGAACTAATCTTCCCAATAAGGCAACATATCACATGAACCCACAAGAGAATGAGGAGATTAAAAACCAAGTACAAGAGTCATTGGATAAAGGTATGATCAGAGAGGGTCTGAGCCCATGTGTTGTTCCTACAATTTTAAGTGCAAAGAAAGATGGAGGATGGAGAATGTGCACAGGTTCTAGAGCCATAAACACAATTACAATCATGTATAGGTTTTTGTTACCATGTATTGATGATTTGATGGATTGTTTGAGTGGTGCTAGATATTTCTCAAAGCTAGATTGCAAAAGTGGGTATCATCAGATAAGGATTAGAGAAGGAGATGAATGGAAAACAACCTTTAAAACAAATTATGGATTATATGAATGGTTGGTAATGCCCTTTGGACATACAAACACCCCTACTACTTTTATGAGGTTGGTGAATAACTACTTTTATGTGGTTGGTAAATTTGTCATAATTTATCTAGATGATATTTTGGTTTACATTCAGTCTAGATAAGAACATTTGAGACACCTCAAGTTGATTTTAAATAAATTGCAACATGAAAATCTACTAATCAATCTGAAAAAGTGAAATTTTGTGAAGACAAAGTTGGTTTATTTGGGTTTTGTGATATCAATATATGGCTTGAAGATGGATCAAGAGAAGGTGAAGGCTATCATAAATTGTCCTACTCCAAAGAGTGCTTTTTAGGTAAGAAGTTTCCATGGCTTGGAAAGATTTTACAGAAAAATCATCAGAAATTTAAGTGGAATATGTGCCCTGATTATAGAAAACATTAAAGGAAGCAAACAACCATTTAAATGGATAGAGGCAATCAATAAAAGTTTTAAATTATTAAATAATAAGATAACAAAACATCCGATTTTAGCATTTCCATATTTTAGTAAACTCTTCCAGGTTGAGTGTGATGCAAGTGGGATTGCAATAGGAGTTGTTCTAAGTCAAGAAAAGAAACCAATTGCTTATTTTAGTGAAAAGTTAAATGAAGCCAAACAAAAATATTCTTCCTATGATAAGGAATTTCATGCCATTTTTCAAGACTGGAGAAATGGAGACATTACCTCATGACTAAGGAATTTGTTCTTTACACTGATAATCATGCCTTTCAGCATATCAACCGTTAAACAAAATTAAATCAAAGACATGTTTAGTGGATTGAGTTCTTACATAATTTTACTTTTTTTTAGTAAATACAAAAGTGAGCAATCAAATAAGGTAGTAGATGCATTAGAATCTAGTTTGCAAAAAGAAGAAACAATTTTAATCTTGAGACTAATTACATGAAAATCTATTCCACAATGAATGAATATAAAAATTACATGTGATATATTCTACATGGGGAGGTAATTCTCCATAGTATAGCTTAAAGAGCTTACATGGGCATGCACAAACTCAAAACACTAGTAAATTGCCACCTAGTCTTAGTTAACTGGCCATGTAGTCAACACTTGACTATTTATTCACAAGAAGAGTGAGTGACACTCATGAATGCACATGTGGTGCACCCTCCTAGCCTCATGCACATGTGGTGCGCCCTCCTAGTGATGAATCCAAGGTGGGCATGCAACACTTGGTGATGATTCCAAGGTTGACATGCAAGACTAGACTCCATTAGTGTAACTGATGTGCAATTGAAGAATGACTCATCCATAGTAATAATATACTCATCTAAAGGAGCATATATTGGACCAAGGGAGACCATTTGTGACCTCGACATAGACTATAAAACATATGAAAAAATGTACTAGGTAAGTGTGCATGTATATACTCCAATAAAATTAGCTCAAATTATGGAGTACCCAATTAAATTTGCAAGTTGATCCATTTTCTTATTTGTCAAAGGACTCTATGTACTGGAATATACTAAAATAATATGCTAAGGCCATTCAAGGTAGTGAGGTTAAAATAATACACCGAGGCCATTCAAGGGTAGCAATGAAGTTATGCTACTACAAGAACTAGTTAGAACAAAAATAAAATATTTTTTCATCTACAACCATCTTCAAGTTCTTATCAATATGCCAAACCACTCTAGAATTTTATTTTATTATCTATTGTGTGGTGACTAGGTTGTAGTTATAGACCACATGGATATGAATAAATGGTTGTTTATATTTTGTTTATGAAACTCTTTGGCTACATATTTTCCCTTTATGCATTTTCATAAAACCTCATGATATTTAATTGTAGATCTCATGAAGTCACACACATACCCATTGAAGTAGCATGAGATAAAGAAAACGGTAAGAACACAAACCGTAGGTGAATATGTACTTGGAAATAAATATGGAACCAATCAAAATTACAAATAAATAAATAGGTAGGTTTACTTATAAATTCTTGCAAGACCTATCGATACTAAAAGATCACTTAATGCATTCTAGTATTATGTTGAAGTAGTTTTGTAAGGACCTAACTTGAGGTTCCATTGACAATGGATTGATAGAGGGCGTTTTGGGCATACTTGGAAATTTTTATGGAAATTCCATATGCTTTGGTGGCCTTGGTGACTGACTCATGGTGATTCATGAGACGGTTAAGATGCTGTACTAGTGAATAACCTAGGAGGGCTCAGGATGTCTTGTCAAGTAGGATAGACCACTGACAAGGTGCTGTGTAGTAAGCTTCAGTGGAGGATGACACCACTTGGAAATGTGATATATTATGTGTGTTATCTATGGCAAGGAAAAAATGTTGATAAGTGCATCAAATATATGTGAATTCTTTATGAAGGAGGGACATGATCTTCATTGACTATCACATATAGGATTATATGGATGATAGCATTGTCTCACATTAGGTAGTCAGTTGTTCAAGTATGCTTGGAACATGGGAGGCGATTGTATGTTGTCTGTGTGTTATGGAAAACTAAGTCCTTTGGCTATGGGTCAAGGCCACAATAGAGAAGTGCCCTAAAACACCACTCTCAGACTAAAACCAAGAAGTTAACTAAAAGTAACTACTTTACAGTAACTAACTTTCAAAGGAAAACAAAGAGAACAAACTTGGAATCCAACGTTTCAAGTCGATCCTTCTCAAGAAATTTCGCTCCAATACTCTTGCACAACGATCCTCTAAAACTTCATGCAAACAAAGAGACCAACAAATGAAAATAGGTAGTTATTTGCTAACTAAATAAACATGATCATTTCAATTTTCATAATAGATTCAAAACACAATATAAATAATCTCATTAAAATCATGAATCAACAAGTATAATTGGATGAGAATGAGAGATCTTTTATTATTAACAACATAGAAGTTGGTTACAATTTGTAATCGTTGTGACATGGTCCTGAAACCGGGCTCCAAGTTCCTCTACCCAAGGCCATAGATGACAAGAAAAACCTCCAAAGCTTTGTGTTCCAAAAGGTCCAAGGAAGGCAAAGGATTTCTTCCTAACAAGATAGGTAGAACAAAAAATTATATAAAAAAGGGTTTTCAGAGGGGAAGGACAATATCATATGCAAGGGGAAAAGGGGACTTGTAGGACTATAATGAAAATTCCAGCATAAATATGCATTTCTCTCTTATGTTTTTCCTCCACCCCAAGGCTCTAATTTATACTCCTTTTTGACAGTTGGAGTAGTTATGGATGGGCTACAGGAGGTTAGGAACTTGAGGAACCCATCAAATCCACCTAAAATGTCGAATTTAATATTTTTTGAGCCAATTTAAAATGTACGCATGTTACTAACTAGGAAGGTGCATATGTATGTGAGTTTCCTTAATGATAGTAGTGTACATCAAGCAAAATGGAGGTTTAAAAATATTTTTTGGGAGGAAAAAGGGGGATTTTGGTACTGCAAGAAAGGAAAGGTATGTAACTTAGGCCAATGAGTCATCATAATCATATGTGGTGTCAAATGATGTTATATCAGATGCCCCCTAATGTGTGAGGTAAGAAGAGAAAATTATGTCCAAAATACATTACAAAATAGTCATGAGATTGTGGAGGGGACTTGGTAGGATTAGTTGAAAACCAATTATGGAATAGTACCTACAACAAAAACAAGTAAGATAATTTATTCCCAAGTCAGGCATGCCCATTCTCAAGAGTGATATAAGCATGGCCACCAAATCAAGTACACTGTGGATCCATGAGTAATGAAAGCATAACTGACGTCTCTGGACCCAAAATATGTACACAGTGGATCTATGTAATATATATAGAAGTAACAATCATGGCCATGAGAAAAATACATAGTGGATCCATGCAAAAATGTAAATCATAGCCACGAATGGGTACACAATGGATCTATGACTTAGAATCAAATAGAGGATATCTGGAACCAATGGAGTAAACAAACCGATCCTCTGCAAGTACCAATGTCAAAGAGGGTGGTACAATAAATACAAGTTAGGTAGGAGCACCAAATATTTGATGCTCGTACTTCACCCAATGTCTTCAAAATAAATTTCTATGCTATGAGTCTACACTATGATAATATATGTGTTGAATTCGAGCACAGTGAGACACCATTTTATTATCAGTCATTGATGTATATTGTTAACAAATGCGAGACAAGCCACCGATAATGATAATGGACGTCAAGGTACCTAGTACAATCTAACAAGTCTGAATAAAGGACCTAATATGAAACACCTGATAGAATCTATCGATCATGGGACATTGATGTATTCCCACTGTCAATAGTGAGGGAACTTGCCACTGATGACTGCAAGCCCCAAGGTACTAAAAATGACTCTAGATCCCTATTCCAGAGTAGGATGTTTTGAATTTGATAGGAAGAGATCCGTTGGAAGGAAGGCATTAAGGTATCCTTCATCATCCAACATGAGGATTAGCAGAAGGCCAAATATTTGGAAGGAATCATATGAAAAGATTGAAAGGACCAAATTGAGGTACGACTTCGACATGTACCAGATGGAATAGCACACGAAAAATACTCTTCGAATAGTAGACAATGAGGGAGACTACTGAAAAAGATGGGGAATCCATCAATGGGGTCAAATGGAAACCTAGGTACCACACAAATCCCTATGTTTGATAACGGTTATTAACATCGAACACAAGGGAAACCACTCAATCAACGACCAATGATGGTTTGTCATCCACTGAGTGCAAGGTCACCTATTAGTGATGTAAATAGGCCCAGGGTGAAACTCTAGGTCATACTCTCAGAGAATTGTGTCATAGTTGATAAGAGCAGACCCACCAACAAGAATTCAATGGGGACTTTCTATACTAGCACGAGTAAGATACAAAGATACTTGTGAAACTGAGATGTACTTGACATGAGGGAAGGCTGACTTGGAAATTTAAAAATTTTGAAGAGTGGTTGACAAAAGTTGACTTCCCTTGAACATAAACATGACACAAAATGTGACTTGGGTAACATTGACTATAAAATGGGATATGTTTGTGACACATGAGGCATCAAAAAATGCTCCATATGACTGGAAGAATAACCAGTCAGAGGAGGTTATGCTAAAAAATGAGAAAAAAGGCCTCCTAAAGCCATACTAAACCCAATAATGAGGTAAAGACTCACAAGATTGTGCTCTGATCAAGGGTGACACAAGTAGCTACCATATGGAAAACGTGACTCATTCTCATCCTTCTTTTTTTGTTTTTTGTTTTTATATTTTTTGTCTTTTTCATATTATAAAGCCTGGAAAAGAATAAAATAATGCTATGCTACAATGGAGGAAACGATCATTGTGGCCAAGCAAACCAGTTCCGTGCACAAGGAACATACCTATTCTCAATTCAAGAAAACACGTGCAGGATATGGATGCTCGGGGAAATTTCTCTCTAGGGATAAAGGTGTCAAGTAGCAAAGGAAAAAGATTGTATGGCTAGCAACTGATGAGAATGCATAAAAGGATAAAAAAAACAAATGAAGCCAACATTAGGCTTAAAATCTCAAGCAAAAAAATGCAATGCAATATTACAACTTAGCACATAAGTAAGGGATCCCCATGGGTATTGTCTAGAATAAGAATGAGAAGAAGTTATGAGGCTTCAATGAAAATTCATGGAGAGACTAAACACGACTCTCTATCCTATGAATATACTTCAACATGGGCGCCAAACTGTGAACAAGGTTCTAACTAGAGAACCCATGAACGATAATATCTACAACATGAATTACAACACTTCTAAAAACAAAGACGATTCTGTGTCGCAACTCAGTGGGGTCGATCCTAACGCAAATTGAAACAAGAAATGGATAATGAAAAAATGAATTAAGGGGAAAATCTAACCTATATGCCAATTTTGAGATCATTACCTTCCGAAACAAATCAACATGAAAAAATAGGTACCAAAGAAAAATGTCTTCAAAGTCTTGTATATAACACCAAAAACACTCACCCAGAAGTTAATAAGTCCAATATAGAAACCTTTTGATAAAAGCAAGTGCTATGGGATATGAAACTTGAAAATAACAAACCTTAAAAGTACATATGTACAATGTACCGCACAACCTTGTGACTTATGCATAGTAGGGCTCTAGGTGGATCCCATTTCTAGGCTCAGGACAAGGGTTTCTTCGATAACCAACCTATAAATTTTCCAGTTCAGGAAAAGGTCAAGGATCCATAATCATAGCTTCAAGTATAGCCTTTTCCGAAGGCAATTCAACATCCAAGAAACTGGGACTCGACGACACACAAATACCAGGGATCAAGGTATTATAAACAATAGGATCATACTTGAGAGGAAACACTAGATTACTCTAGCCAAAAGGGGAAGGCAAAGGCTCACATGCCCCCACAAGATACAACACTTGATCAATTGTTGAGACCTTGTCTCGAGAATGGCAACATGATTGTAAATATCCTTTCTCAGAAGTAATTGAAAACCAAGGATATGACGCCACATAATTCACCCTCGACGGAGAAGAGTCTACTCGAATACTAGGAATATACACAGGGGAAACCTAAGCTAAAGCTAAACTAGGATGGTGATTATTAGATGAAAGGTAATAAATAATGATAATTCTTTTGTTGTGAGGGCAATGGATCACATGAAAGAGCATGGACACCACAACATTCATAGCATACACCTAATCACGCCCAAGAAGCATATTGAAATCTAAAGGGACTGGAACCACTAGTAGATAAAATAGGATATTCTTCCCACCTGTTGGGGTCCTATAATCATAGGTAACTTGATTCTTCAACTGCTTATTTGGCGTTTCTCCCGTGATGAAGACATCTGGCTTGCTGGGCTCGGTTAATTCCATTTCCCCCTCCATCCATTTTGCCCGATCCTTCATCCACCTCTGTGCCACTCACTCCCCTGTCCATTTATCCCATTGGCTACATCTCTCCCGCCAGTCATCCCTACATAAACAAACTTAGGATAAAAAATATTAATTAAATTAGTGTAGTTAGATTAATAAACTAGGTTAGTTTTGAAAATAATAAATTGATGATTAATTAATTAATAATCAATAATTAAGTTAGTTTGATTAAGTTAGAATTTAGGGTAGTTTATTATAATTAACATTAATTAAAAAATAAAACAACATTAAACATTAATTAAAATAAAACCATTTAAAACAAATAAAAAACAATTTAAAATTTAAATTAATTAAAACATTATAAAAAAATAAACATAATAAAACAAAACTAAAAAAACGAATATTAAAACAAAACATATAATAAATATTAATAAAAAAACAAATATTAAAATAAAACATAAAACAAACAACAATAAAATGAAGCGAAATAAAAACAAATTAAAAACTAATTAATAAACACAAAATTAAACTATCCTAAGTCTACAACCCACGATTTTTCCCATACAACTCGGACCCTTCCCTCACGTCACTTCACCACAAGAGGGGTCCAAGAAAGTGGTTTTCTTGAGGATGGGTGTCACCACATTTTGAACTCGTGCCCCCCTCCCAATACCATTTACCACCTCAGGGGGGTCTGATATACCACTTTACCCCTCCAAAACCACCCTCCCAAAAAATTAAAAACCGCATTTTTTTTAAGCCCGGTTCCAGCCAGTCCCGTTTAAGTGATTAGGATAGCAGGATGAATGTTCAAAATCCAAGAGATTTTTGTTTAGAAACATGATTTAATAAAACCTCTGGAGAATTTACCACAGGTGTTAGCAATTTGGGACAATAGAAACCATCTTTTGGGCCCTATTTTCAGACTTCCATTTTTCTGTTTAGGTCATGATTTTGAGTTGTTTAGGAGTGAGATGGAGATGAAATTGGGAGAGAGGCCGGAAGGAGAGTTTTTACTCTGGAGAAAACTCATATAAAATAGTCTTTCATTTTATGCACATGTGTTACCATTGAGGAGAAACAAATGTCTGAGTGTACCCTTATTCTCAGCAGATTCGACCTAGTTTTTAGTTCAGATATTTTTTGGATTTACTTGTTATTTTCGGCGAGGATGATCGAATTTGATATCTTGAGCCTAAGGATTGTATTTATTTATTTATGTATATGTTTATAATAGAGTATAAAGAGGGTAGGATTGAAAAATCAGCAGTACTGATGTTGAGATGTAAGCTCACAGTGAGCATTTTCTTGATCTCCAAGCAATAAAAACTGCAGGATTCTTGTGTTCCCTGGTGATGTGTAATTTATTTATGTAACTGTTTCCTTGTTTCTAATCAATTTTATTTTATGAATTATGCAATAGAGAAAATAAGAACAAAATTCATTGGAATATATGCTCTGTTTCTTGACTTTAGATAATTTAATGTTTTCCTCTTATAGACAGTTGGGGAATTCTTAATTTCTTCCCATCTGAATATTGATTTGTTTCATATATCTTATTCTGCTTTCCATTCAAAGCCTAGAGATATAGTGTTTTATCTACCTAGCCCCACAGTTTCATCTTACATAAAAGGATTTGAATATTTTGTTGTGGTGACTACATTGCCCATGGTCTCCCTTCTCGGACCTTACTCCATTTCTCACAATTAAAACCTTGTACTCTTATAACTAGCCTAAAATATATTATATAAAAGATATATCAGACATAGAGATCCCTCTACGAGTCTTGGAGGGATAGATCGAGGACTCCAAGTGGTTTGATGGTACACCCTGCTGATTTCCCTCCTCGGCTGAGGAAATTATAGAGGTGGTAACAATTGATATCCTTTTGAAGCTGTTCCTCGAGAAAAGAATCATCAAGTTCAGATATGATTGTTGATGGTGGATAGTGATCAAACACAAGAAGGATAAAATCATTCACCTAGCGACTCCAATGGAGCTCCAAATCAGTTCAATTGAAGACTCCTTTGGAGGAAGAACCTGAAACATAACAAGACAATTTGGAAAGATCGGGTATTCAAGCCCAAATTGTATTCAAATTTTGGTTTTTAATTTTATATGTATTATGTTCTATCTTATTCTGATCCTGGTCAATAGTACATTGTTGAAGTTTACATTGATCATTTTCAAATTGATGAGCCTCAAGAAATTAAGCCCCAAGTTGTAGATCATCTACATACTCATACACACAGTGCACATCCCAGATACACCATACACTTGTAGAAATCCTAGTGAGACATAATCCTCATGCTTTACCTCCTCCTCTTGCTAAACCTCTAGACGGTTGTAAGCCTCCACTGCTTTACCTCTATACTGTAAAAGTCCCGGAGATACAAACCTCTGGTTCTGTATCTATTCTCCATGACCTCCCTCCAAATTATAACAATAATACACTTGAGGTTTGATGGAGAAAATGTGAATATCCTTTGGTGTAGAAAATCATATCCAAAGTCTTGAGGATTTTTCTTGATCTGTTTGAGGAGGTGGAAGAAGATGCTGTCTGCATCAGAATGTTTTCCCTATCATTCGGAGGTAAAAGGTAAAAATTGGTTTAATAATCTTCCAGTACCAAGCATTGATACATTTTTCAATCAATTTGTGAAAATTTTCTTGGATAGATGGGTGATGGAAATATATTTCTCATCTTAGAGAATATGAGCATTTAAAAAAGATAGCCAAGGGAGCCAGGTGTATAATAAACCTAAAAATTATCTGAAAAAAATAATTTGTTGTATAAATATCCTTGAATAGTTAGAGATTCAAGAAAGTAAGATTTATGTTAAAAGGCTTGAGTGCGAGAAAGTTTGCAAGATTCCTTACTATTGTTGATTGTCATTACCATTCAACTTAAAGTTTCATTCGACGATAAGTGTTATCCTCATTTCAGTATTTATTTCAAATTCTGTAATTATAATTACTTTCCAATCTGTTTGTACCTATAACCTTTACCACAGTCTTAACAACACAAGCGACTTTGAAGTTGATGGCCTAGGCCTCATTCGTTAATCCATACACATAATCACATGATGAAGCGACAAAACAAACTTGAGTAAAGAAGTAAGTGTTAGAGTATACTCTTCTGCGAAAAGTTTAAATATAACGAAACCCCTATATATATATTTTTTTTAAATGTCTAGGATCAAGATAGGGGTTAAGTAAGGCTGCTTAGTTCGCTTCAGTCTGAATATTTCATAATTCTCCCGTCATATTCAAATTCACTGCACCATTGGATTACAAATCTTGGGTCTTGCGCTTATTCCATATGCCAAGTACGTGACCATGAGCTAATCAAAATACCTTTCACTTCAACATTTGACGTTCGACAGAGTCACAAATCACAAAATGGCACGAGATCGACGGTTCACAAAACTCCATAATCACGATCCCTTCTTTTCTTAATCCCGAATGGTACGGCCCGAGAGTTTAGAGCGTTTTTCCCTTAGTCATCATTGACTCCAACATTATAAAATTCCATTGATCACAAAATCTCGAAGTGATCGGACGGTTCTATAACCAGAGATGGATGGTTGATGGGATTTCAGAGTTTTTCCCTTTGGTTTTTTGAGACTCACAATAGTCCTTTTCGACATTTAGTGGATTTTATCATTCTTGTCGTGAGTGTCACATGACACCTCCAACTCCTGATATCCAAAAGACTTTTAAGTAAGTGATTAAGTCATAGTTTCACATTTCACGATTTTATCATTCTTGTTGTGAATGTCCTTGACACCTCCAACTTCGATTATTAGAAACTTGAAATGGAGATTAAGTCATGGTTTCGGTCTGCGGATGATTAAAGAGGTAACCCATTTGTGATGGAAAAATATATCGTTGGAAGTAAAACACCGCACATGATGTTCATTTGTTTCAATTTGACGAGATATGTAATACTAATTTTAAAAAGATTACAGGGTTTCCCTTCCGCCTACTTGTAATGGCATAATGGTTATTTTATTGGTTTAATATACAAGCGCCATATTGGCTACTTCCTTGAAAGGATTTTGAAAAAAGGAAAAAATACTTGGCTATTTCCGGCTATATGTGTATCTTGTTATAGTTGACTCTAGATTGCATGATGGTATATGGGTGGTTGCACTTAACGTACTTATGTTAAAGTTTCCTTTTGAAATTTTAGGTTATTGTGTTGCTATTTACATAGTTAGGAATTTACTCAGGGGTATGTTTAAGTTTTTAGGATGTCCCTTCTTCCTTGGGACCTCACTCCTCTCATGATTAGTTAAGTAGAATTAAAAGTACATGTTAGTTCGATTCACTTCAATAATTTTCCAACATTTCAACCTATAAATTTTCATTAAGCACCGGTTGATATAAAGATGTGTAAATGATGTAGATGGTCTATAATAATTCTTGGTATTTGCAAGGTCACTTCTGTATTTTAAATATACATATATATATCTTAGTGAAAAAAAAAAGCAGTAATCGGGTTTAAATTACAAGCGCCGAATACAAAAACAAAAGACCCGTGGTTTCAGAATCGTAGGAATGAGAAAGGTTGGGCCCAACGCTGGGGTTTGGGGTTGAGGATTTGAGGTTTCTGAACCTACGACACACAAAAAAATGAAACAAGAAAAGATGGAGTGCGAAATGCAATTGGTGTGGGCCCTACAATTTCGGGTTTTAGGGTTTACTAACTCTTGATGCAAAACACTGCACAACATCAAACGCCGAATCGTGAAATCATGAAAAAGGTATGGGGCCCAACCAATATTGGGTTTCAACGTTTGGTAATGCTTGATGTATGAACACCATAAAATGGTAATCGTCGAATCACGAAATTCGATCAGGCTGTTGGGCCACTTCGTGTTTCGGCGTTTGCAAGAACAAAAGAACTCCACACAGCTTGAACCAATAAAATCTGAAATGTCGAAAAAATGAAAACATGAACATAGTTTACAAACTCAGTAAAATAAAACACGGAGTGACAAATTCAATTCAAAAATTGTTTTCAAGCTCATCCCTATTACAATTTCGATTCTAGTATTTAAATGTAGAAAATTGCCCCTTCAATCTCCTAAGAGATTTTAATAAAGGCGGTGATGGTGTTTTGTGGCTTGCAAAGGTTAAGGAGACCACCGTTTAATTAAATGGAAACAAAAATGTAATCGGTGTTTTAGTCCTTGAGTCTTGAAAGGTCAATACGACCACCAATTCACCATTTTTACAGGTGGTGAAATGATTACATACTTACAATCTATACACTATGTAGTTTTCCATTTGCATTCAATATGTAGGTAAACTTAAATCTGCATCACAATTTACTTATGTGGTTTTCAACTACAACGCTTTATATTATTATAGTAGTAATCCAAACCACATCACGAATCTTCTTTAAGAATTGACTATTCATATCCTTCTAGCTAGTATACTTTTGGGAACTAGTATTCATAACATTAATGAGATGCAACAAAGATAATCCATTCCGAACTAGTAGAGAGACATTCTAGAAATTCCTAAGTTTCCAATAGGATGCATTTGATCTTTCATCCTTAATATTATTTCTAACATATACATTCTATCAAGTATGTAGCCATTTAACATTCAATCAGAGAAGGGACGGAAATAACATATCTGAAAATGTCTTATTTGAAGAAGACAAGGAACAACCACGTTCCTCCCAACCGTGAATAGGGCTGCTCAAACTACTTGCCTAATTCACCCCTAGCCTGACACGAATCCATGAGGCTGAACTTGGAAAAAGATTCTCTTCATATATGTCCTACAACTCCATGATTTTCCTTGCCTCACACTCAGAATTAGTGCTCATAATAGCAAGTGATATTTTTTTTTCCTAGCATACTTGGCAACATCTTGTCTCCTCTTATATGCTATTTACCATTTGCCCAAGTCTTTTCCCTCCCTTGGGAGTTTTCGTAGCTTTCTAAATCCTAATTTTTAGGGGCTTCCAATGGCCAAATCGATTTTCCACTTGTAATAATAAGCCGAGGAGAGTGGTTCCAACATGTTCCCCACTCATGTTGTCACGGTCAACTAAATTTAACATGGTTGTTCCATTTGTCCTCGCAATCAATATAAAATATTTTGTTTTCCATACAAGTGTCATATTCAAATAGTTGGTTTAGGTCCAAATCAGTCCAACAATGATCAAATAATTAATTACAATTACCAAATTCGAAATTGAATTGCCGCCAGTAGAATTTTTTTCCAAATTCAATTTATATAAAGCAGATAAATTTCCCGGCAATTTTAAATTTCAAAATATTTTTATTTTTGCAGGGATGTCACATCCTTTCCCCTTCAATAAACACCATCTGAGTTTTCATTCGCTCTGGAACAAGATTGGATGAGATTTCCGCAAATCTCCCTCAACTCCCAAGTGGCTTCCTCGGGACTAAAGTGCTTCATTGCACCTTTACACGGCGGTAGTGATACGAAGTGTTATTTCTCTTAGGTCGAATGCCGCAGGGGTTACACGGAACTGCGCCTGGTTCCACCTACACCAGTTCCAATCAATCCTATAGTAGGGTCATGAATATACTTTTTCAACAACTTGAAACTTGAAATACATTATGAATTCTTAGATTAGTTAAAGGAAGTGCAAGTTGATATGCTCACGGGTCCAATTGAGCTAGAATCTCGAAGGGCCCATAAAACCTAGGTGCCGGCTTGGCACAATCCCCTAACTTCAACAAGATTTTTCAAGCTTTGACCTTCAAACAAACATAGTCTCCCACTTGAAATTCAAGTGTCTTCTTTTTGATTTGGATAGCTCCATGCGTCCTATGTATTTCAAGAGATTATGTTGTACCTTTCTTACCATGTTCTCCATTTCTTGGAGCATCTACCAGGTCAACCATGTAGTCAACGTGGTTATCCCAACTAATTGGATTAGTACTTTCTTCCATACAATATTTCAAAAGGGCTCAACTTAGGCAGAAGTTTGGTACCCATTGTTATATACAAATTCTGCAAATGCGGTAGTCTTCCCACTTGCTTGGTTTTGTTCTTACGTGCATCTAAAGAGCTATCCTCTATGATTTGGTTTGTCGTTTCGGTCTATCCATCCATTTGTGGATGATAACTTATATTGAGAATTCAAGTTAGTGTTTAGCCACGCAAACAATTCCTTCCAAAAGAGGATGTAAATTTCGTCTCTATCTAAATCACCATTTTAGGAATACCATCACAGTCTAAAATTTCTTTCATAAATATTTCAGCAATGTTATAGCTTTAAAGTAGACTTTACAGGAATCACGGTGTGCAGACTTATTGAGTTTGTCGATTACAACCATGATAGAATCATTACATTTTACCCCGAGTTTAAGCAAACTTTGTTATAAAGTCAGTGATATAGTCTCCCATTTCAATTACGAATGCGATAATGCGGCGTAATAGGCCAAGCTGGATCTTTGAATTGCTTTCTGACCTTAAGATACTAACAATCTTGGCACCTAGCCAAGTATTCTATTGTTTCACCCTTCATACTAGGCGAGAAAAATAGTTTTTTCTAAGTGATGTTATTGTTTTGGTAACTTGGATGGCGGAGATCACCGGTTTCTTATTACGCCGTCCAAAATTGTTGATTTTCAATTTTCTTGAATCACGGTATGTAAAGTCTTTTTAAGTCGTAATAGTCCTTTCTTGTCGATGCTTAGGTCTGGTTTGTCTGAGTTTGTGGTGTTGTTTTGTAATTTTTCCATCATCTTATTGTAATTTTTTGTCGTTAATACACAGTCCTTGTTGTTTTGTTTCTGAATCACTTTACGCCACAGTTTATCTCAAATAACCATGGACTCTTCTGCTTAAATAATCTACTACCTTATTTTCCTTAACCTTGATGATATGCCTAAGCTTCGAAGTTGAATTCGCTCAAGAAGGATAGCCCCCTTGCTTGTCTTGCATTAAGATCTGATTGATTAAACATATATTTCACCCCACATTATCCATCAATAGTAGGAATATTTTGCCCATTATATAGTTTCACCACATTTTTAAGGCGTAATATTCTGTTGCCAATTCTGAAGTCATGAGTGACATAATTTAAGCTCATGTTCTTTTAATTTCCGGGACTCGTAACAAATCCGCGTGCCCTTCTTGAGTTAGGACACCACGATCCCTCTTTACTTGCATCAACCTGGTTGTGATCTTTATCTGCGGATCTGCTTGCCTTCAAGATGGTTGCCGATGTCAATAATTCTTTTAGCTTGTTAAATTGTCTTGACACTTTTGCGACTAGTTAAACTTGGTTCCTTTATTTTGTAGTGGCGTGATAGGGTAGTGATGCTGCGCGCCCTTCCTCACAACCACGCCAAATTGAGGCCTCACGATGACTCATGATGCTTTTCTTCTTCCTTGGCTGGCTATGTAGCTCTTCTTCCACGCGGAAATCGCACCCTAAAGGCTTTTACGTGATCCCTCTGCGCTTTCGGTCGGACTTAGCGACTTTCGTGAGGTCATTGGTCGAGCATTGTACCCTCGATTTCTCGAGACTTGACGACAGTCAACGCTGACCTTCGTTTCTATTTCAGAACTTTTCTTATTGTGATTTCGCCACTCATGATATCAAACCACTCACTTTTCCGACTCCCGACTTCCGATATCGCGGTAGGCGTGCGTGCGAGTTGACTATTCAGCGGTCCTTCACTCTATTAGCATTTCAGAGTTTGCAATATCACGAATCCAGATGCTATTGTATGGGACTTCGCTCTGAAGGCCAGATAACTTCGTGCCACTGTCTCCACTCGACCCTTGTTATTTTACACTATCTTTGGTATTCGAGGATATCGGCGTTTCATTGATTTCGCGATTCCGTTGCCAACAGCGACTCTTCCCTCCGCAGAAATCGATAGGTGATTCGCTGAGTGATCAACGACTGGCGGATCAGCGACTCTATCCTCTCATGTTGAACCTTTAGAAGAATCGATATGATATCTCCCTTGCACCTCTATGATATCTAACGGCTCATGGAGTTTCGCAAAATCTCCTCAGATAGTTTCGTCCATTCGTCTGTCCTTGATGATCCCCGCGAAAGACCAAGTGTTCCTCCATGGAAACTTGTCTATCTGCGTGAACTTGCAACGCCTTCTAATCACTCTACGACACAAGCTCTTGTGCTGCTCTTGACGGTTTCTCAAAGGTCCTATACCTCCCGAGCTCTGCCAACTCACAGATCGCAGAGAGTCTTGCATGCACTCATGCGATGAACATTCAACCACTTCCAAGTGTTGAATATTTGACTCCTTTTGCAACATCGGTCCTTCAACCCTTTTTCTTAGGTTTTGCAATACGAACTTTCACTCGGCACTGCGCACTCCTTACTTACGACTCTCATGCCTTTAACTTCACCTTTGGGTGAATGAGATCAAAAGCTAAATACACAGGCCCCTGTCCAGCACTCCTTCGCAGAACACTTCAGCGCATTCCTTCGCGAAATTCTAACTTCGGATAGAAACAATTGAAACTCATTTCCTTCTTCCCTTCTTCCTTCAAACTCCTTCGCGAAATCATATACACATCACATAAAGAAAATGTATAATATGAAAGCAAACACTCGCTAAGGCATATCATTGACATCAATACCTGAAGCGACGCAAACCATGAATTTGAATCAAAGCTTTCTATTAATTCAAATGTATGTACATGGGTGTTCTTATACAGCTCTCTGCTATTCTCTTATTCTCTGGATTCTTCTAACTCTTACTTAATTATGTTACAATGCACAACGAGGTGTCTATATCCAGTTTCCCTCTTTCGCTCTCCGGCTGTCTAACCTAGAATTTAATTCTATCTACCTTCATTAACTACTTTAAATGCCTCCTACCTACCTAAGGACGAGGAAGCCGAGGTGCTCAAGGTCGGATTACATTAAGTCAGCCTCATCTTAATGACCATTTAAGATGGGTGCAGCAACTCCCAAAGGTGATTCCAAAGTTTTGTCTTTGGTGGCTTGTCCAAACGTCCTAATTATACGTCTTTGGCTCGCATGATGTGGGAGATGCTCACGCATCATACTCCCCTCGCTTGAAAATTTCATGAATCACGTCCATGAGCTCTTACCGCAGAATTTTGTCCATGCTTCAAAATCTACCTTTCCCATTCTCCCCAAACGGCATCTTCGGATGTCCTTCCCACATGATGAAGTATTCAAAGGATTGTTTCTACGGTCTTCTTGCTCCTCTCTTATCCGGTGTATTATCCATGTAGCGGCTATACATAGCGGCATCTTCTTAGTCAACTGGATCAGCTGGTTGCTCATCTCCGGTACTTTTCTTCTTCAACTCTATGTAGATTTTCAAATCCGAGATATTGAATATCAGAGAATGCGATCCCTCCGGGTAATTCAATCTCATAAGCATTCACTAATTTTCCTCAAGACCCTGCATGGCCCGATTTTCTTCATCCTTCTTCAACTCTATATGGGTACAAATCCGAGATATTGAATATCAGAGAAATTCTGATCCCATCAGGTAATTCAATCTCATAAGCATTCACCCCAATTTTCCTCAAGACCCTACATGGCCCGATTTTCTTCATCTTCAACTTATTGTATGTTGTCTTACTGTAAACCAGTATGTCATCCAAATACACAATGACAAACTTTCTGATGAAATCCCTCAGGACTTCGTTCATTAACCTCATGAAGTTACTCGACGCATTTGTTAAGCCAAATGGCATAACAAGCCATTCATACAAACCCTCGTTTTTTTTGAACGTTGTCTTCCATTCATCACCTTCTCTCATGCGGATCCGGTGATAACCACTTTTCAAATCAATCTTTGAAAAATATTTTTCTCCACTTAAGCAATCCATCAGATCATCCATCATTGGAAATGGAAATATGTACCTGATGGTTATCTTATTAATCGCCCTCGAGTTAGTACACATCCTCCAGCCTCCGTCTTTCTTCGGACTGAGTACTGTTGGAACAACACATGGACTCAAGCTTTCCCTGACTAAACCTTTGTCCAACAAATCCTGGACTTGCCTTTTAACCTCTTCATTCTCTTGCGGCGTCAATCTGTA
>SNQJ01S0138933.1:4366-29594 GCA_010110895.2 Picea sitchensis | reverse complement strand
AGAGCTGAAATTTTTACCAGAGGTACCTTGATATGTCTTATCAATACCATAGCGATTTCACAATCTGAATCGTTCTAGAAAAAAAGTTATAGAAAAAATGGTAAGATGACCTGAAAATAACATACCTTAGAACACATCACCAAAAGACTTCATTCTCCCTTGAAATCCGGCCTTCTTTTACTTCTTATTCCCTTTGAAATTCGACTTGTATCAAAATGAATGTATAATTATGTTTATTTATACCATTTATGTCACTTCCTTTTAACATTAGGGTTGACCTGACACTTTCTTATTTTGTAATTCTTTTCTTTAATTTTCTTCAGGGCCTACATGTACAATTCACTTTGTCAGCTTCAAAAATTCATTTCTCCTCAACCATGAGGATCCACGTGACGTGGCACATACCACCGGAAAAAACATGATGTATACTATACATCCATGGGTTTTTTATCTTCATGTGCATTTTCCTTCATGTCCAAATACCTTCATCAATCTTGCGATCCAAAACCCATGACTAGGGTTGACATCAATGACAACAACCAATCTTCCAACAATTTTTCCAACAATATATCATATACCAATGAAACCACATCGATCCATCTTCATCATGTATCAATGAAAACTCATTGATCAATATTCATCATATAAATGACAACTCATTTATCCATCTTCATCTATGCATTCTTATCAAGGACAATACATATTATATTACATCAATCATCAATCAATCAATCCTTTGACAACAATCAATCACTTGACATCAATCAATCAAACCATTGGCATCAATGAAAACATGATCCAACAAGATTATGGTGGGATACGTTATTTAAATATTCTAAAGAGTATGCTAGATCGTGTGACACCTGTCAAAGAGTAGGGAAGCCATCACATAGAGACGAATTACCCCTTCAGCCAGTCAGAGCACTTCAAGAATTTGAGAAGTGGGTTGTTGACTTTATTTGACCAATCAACCCGCTAGCTAAGCATTCAAAGGTAAAATACATCATTAATGCAACATATTACCTCAAAATATGGGCTGAAGTAGAGGCATTTCAAGATTGTTTGACAGATACAACTGCTAGATTCATCTTTGAAAATTTCTTCAATCGGTTTCGATGCCCTAGAAGGTTGACCAGTGATCAAGGTAGTCATTTTATTAGTTGACAACAAAATTTCTTATACAACACCATAAGATAAATCCCTATCACCTAGAAGATAATAGTATAGTGGAGGCATTCAATAAAATTATGGAAAGAGGACTGGCAAAAGTATGTTGCGCAAACATGGAAGACTGGGATGATAGAGTTCCAGTAGTATTGTGGGCTAACATGACTACCATGAATAAGTTACACAAGTATACTCCATTTCAGTTGGTTT
Organism: Picea sitchensis; assembly: GCA_010110895.2. Taxonomy (NCBI): domain Eukaryota; kingdom Viridiplantae; phylum Streptophyta; class Pinopsida; order Pinales; family Pinaceae; genus Picea; species Picea sitchensis. The sequence continues at coordinate 28,217 of SNQJ01S0138933.1, read as the reverse complement.
ATGGGAAAAAATTTGTTGTACCTGTAGAGTTTATCACCCCTAGTCTCTATATAGCATAGGCTACACACATGACAGATGATGAATCAGTTGCGCAGAGGATTGCAGACTTGCAAGAACTTTAGGAAGCAAGAGTTCTAGCATATTTTCATCAAATAGTTGAAAACGATAGACATAAATCTTTTCATGATAGGCACATTAATTACAAAAGATTTTCCTGAGGGGATAAGGTACTACTCTATGACAGTTGATATAAGAAGCATCCAGAAAAGTTGTTCATGCATTAGTTGGGTCCATTCATAGTTATGTAAATCCAACACTTTGGTGCAGTCAAGTTAGCACAACTGGACGGTATCCTTCGACCAATTTGGGTGAATGGCACCCACCTGAAACCATGCATTTCTCATGATTGAACCAAATTATTGTTGCTCCAGTCCAAGGGAGCTTTTACAGTAGTTAGATTTTAATTTTTTGTAATTTATTTAATTCAGTTAATAATGTCGGAGTGTACATAGTGGTGCAAGGACATATGTTTTTTTCCGATTAAAGTGTTTCTCTATGAAACAATGCTTACTCGATCGCACAGGGTTGGAAGATTCACCCTTTCATTAAATGAAGTCATTAAAGATGACATAGACCCCCATTGTGGTCAGCGGGGGCGAATCCGAACTGTATCACATCCCACGTGCCACTGGAATTGTTGGAACAAATATTGAAAATTTCTCAACTAAGTGTCCTTCTCCAAAATTTATGTTAGTTACACCACTTAGTTTTAGACCCTTGTCATATGGTGTAAGCTTGTGTAACCATCAAACCCTTGCACCATTCGGCGCAACCTTTTCGCCACAGTAAAAACTCTAAAACCTATCACCTTTTTCACCGAACTTTTCTACCGTCAAGATCTCAATAGATTTAAAAGTTTCCCAAGGTCTCACATTTTTTCCTACTTCGAAATTCCTTCATTGTGAAGAGTGTCCAGTTACACAATCAAACTATAAGTTTGGTTCTTTCCATATATTATTTTAAAATTATTTTATATAATTTTAAAATTAATATTATATTTTAAAGTTTGAAAAGATATTAATTAAGCCAAACCCTTCGCATCATTCTCTTTTATAAAATCATTGGGCCCACTACTCTTCACTTCCCAATCTCTGAATTATCCACCATAAGCCACACATATTCCAAGTCACAAGACACGCACACAAGAATCCAAGGAGAGGTTTTCACGTGGGGATCAAAGAAACACACCTACTGTTCGAGCGTTAAGTCGCATGAAGAAAGACTCACTAGGAGAGCCGAAAGAGGTGTGGCATACACCCAGAAATTGCAAGAATGGTATTACATGTAAATCCGTGCTCTATTTTAGGTATTTGGCCGACGTAGGGTTTTAAATAACCACTTCTTTGTTTCCCCGAAACCCGAAAACCTGAAATCGAGACTCTAGGCATGTGCAAAAAACTTCCTTGGGAAAAAACCATTTGTATCAGCCTTGGAGAGGCCATTTTCCACGTTCGAATAGTCGATCGACATATACAGATCCTAATATTTCCATTGGTGTCTTCATAATTTCATTTGGATATTGGGATGGTAGTCAAAATTCCCCCGCAAGATGAGGTTTGTTTTCAGAAATGTGGTGTTTTTTACTGTGCTGAGTCATCATTTTCAAATGATGATTCTGAGCGACTGGGGGATCATTTTGAGAAATGGTTAGAGGATTTTGTGCCTAAAACATCAGAGATCAATAGTCTCTCTCATTTTTCCTACATGTGTCACATATTGGGAGAATCAAATCCATCTCCGAGCCCTAATCTTCAGATCTCATATTTTCCTGTTTTAACACATGTTTGTAAAATGCAAATCTGGGGCAAATGAAAATGGATCTCAGGGACTTGAGAGAGTTTTTTGATAAGAAAAAACATATGCAAAAAATCCTCTTTAATTTTATGAACAACTATCTCGATTCGAGAGATACAAAACCATAACCGCAACCCAACTTTTCAATAGTTTGGCCCATTTTCTATGGCAGAAAGTTTCAAGAATTGATTGTAACTATTGTTATCTTTTAGATTTGGGAGGATTTTTTTACCTAAAGACCTATATGAGGAATGTTTGTAACATTTTTTGGAAGGGGGGGGGGAACAGCCCGAGAGCCTTTTGGAGGTTGGGTTTGTAATTCATTTTCTTTCAGCAGATATAGAACATAATGCCAAGATTCTACACCTCGTCACTATGTAATTTTGTTTTCCCTGTATTGTTTTCTTAGGTTTACATTCATTTTATCTTATTTATTTTACATATGTATCTTGTATGACTCTAATTCAATAATACCTCTACTATAGTCATTTATTGGGCAACCTTTCAGGTTCAGCTTTTCCTCTGTTTATGCTGTGAGCAAAACAAGACTTGTAGCTTGACTGTTTCTGCCTAGATTACAAGTTATATAAATGCATGTGTGTCTTTCGAAGTTATTTGGTATTCCTCTGTTGAAATAAAGATTAGAATTATCAGAATCAGATACCTAACTCTTTGTTTCAGTCTCTTTCATCCCCTATCTTCTATCCATCTTCCTTATTTTAATTAAATTAGGCAAATGAGGTCATGCCTCTTCATTTCTTATCTATAAATGAGTGAAAGGCCTGTTTCAGACTTGGTTCTAGAAGCCACATATGACTGATCAATCAACACATTATTACTTCATTTAAAATGTGTTAAGTCTTGGCTCTATTACAGCCTAGAGTCAACTCTTGCGACAACATTTTTCTGGTGTCATTGCCGGGGATAGAGGAACGAAGTTATCTTCCCTGGGATACAACAAAAAGTTTAGATCTATTTCTTCATGGTGAACAAGGGACAGGCATTCAATTGGTTGTGATCATTCACCTGGCGACTCCTTGGTTCGAAGACTCTACATGATTTACTGGCGACTCCACTGGTCTCAAAATGTCAAATTCGTTCGCTGCTTGGATTGTTGCGAGGTTTTCTCCTCTGGAATTTACAAATGTTTATGGTTTTCCAAACATTTTTCCAGACATTAAAATTTGGGAAGATGTCCTTCCTAAATTTGGAGGATATGTGGACGACAAGCCTGCTCAACACTTGTTTGAATTCCACAAGATCATGGATGAATTAAATGTACATCATGAAGATGTCCTCATGAAAATGTTTACATTTTCATTGGAAAGAGATGTTAGACTCTGGTATAAATATTTACCCCATTCCAGTATTCCTTCATTGCAATATTTCCACACATTTTTTCATCAACATTGTAAGAGGATCTATTCAACTGAAATCCTTTTTGAAGATTGTTGCAATATAGAATTCATAAGACAAAAAGATCAAACAAATCTTCTTGAAGAGGAGGAAGGAATAACATAAATTTCTCAAGTCGATGAAGATAATCAGTATGAAGAAGAGTTGGTTGATAAAGAAGTAGGATATGATAGCTCTTGTGATCATATTCAAGAAGACGATATCCAACATCACGGTCAACCTGCAGAAGAGAAAGGAAACAATTGTTGTTTTATCCAGAAAATACAGAGACCACCTTCTTCTTTGATTGAAGAAGACATAGATATGCTCCTGCATAGTCATGTTACAGCCCATGCTTACAAAGATTTGCAGTGTTCACACAGTCCTGGATATGAGAGTCAGACTTCTTCCATTTCTAAAAATTTAAATCTGATTTTAAATAATGACAGTGATGTGTTTGATGAAACTTTACAGGAAGCTAATGGACCTATTTATGATGATTATTTCCAGCGAGGAAATCATCTTGTAAGCCCTATTTTGTTTCATGAAGAGGATAGGGTTGTCACATTTAATAGTCTTGAAGGAAGTTTGTTGTTCAAGGATGTTTTAGACTGTGATTTGGAGGAGTATGAATCTGAGATAGACATCATGCCAGAGAAACAACCATAATTTCCCATGCTTGAGGAATCCACAATCGATATTCCTAACATTTGTCTGACTGATGACACTCTTGAGTTATCTGTTGAACCTAAATATAATTACACTGATGATTATAATATTGTTTCTCTATAAAAATTTGCTGCAGGTTTTTCATGGAGGAATGACGGTTTTCAGACAGATGCCATATCAGATGAAGGATGTTTGGATATCCTTTTTGAGGATGATCCTGAGAAAAATAAATTGGAGCATGCAGTAGTCTTTGATGAAACTTGTTATTTAAAACCTCAGGACCATGCATTTTTTCATGATCCTTTTGCTGACCTTTTAGATTCATTTAATGGAGGAGTATGCTATGTCATGGATATTTTTTCACAAGAATCGAGGAAAATTTTGAACATTCATGATCAACAACATGTCAGATGGGAGTTGTCAGCTTTCTTTTTCAGCCTGCTCAAAGAAAGTGTGAGCAGATTTCAAACAAGTAGACAATTATTGGATTGGCTTCACTGGTATTTTTGTATCATTTGATTCAGTGGGAATTTTTCATTATTTAGAGTAGGTGATGTATATAAATAAGCTTGACTTTGAGCATTAGAGTACAACAGTGGTTTTCAGTATGTTTCCAGTTTAATTTGGAATCCAATATGGTTTTGTTTTAAAGCATTATGACTCCATAGCCCAATGCATGCATAAGTGGTTTTTTTTTTTGGAAAGGTTCAAGTCAAGTGACAGGGTTCAGAGTTTGATAAGGATGATTTCAGGCCACCCAATGGATGAAGGCACGTGGTCTACTGTTCTTGGCACTTTGCGGAAAGCACCATCCCTAGATGGAGCCTATGTTGGAACACATATTGAAAATTTCTCAACTCAATGTCTTTCTCCAAAATTTATGTTAGTTACACCACTTAGTTTTAGACCCTTGTCACATGGTGTAAGCTTGTGTAACCATCAAAACCTTGTGCCATTCAACGCAACCTTTCCGCCGCAGTAAAAACTCTAAAACCTATCACCTTTTTCGCCGAACTTTTCTACCATCAAGATCTCAAAAGCTTTAAAAGTTTCCCAAGGTCTTTTGTTTTGTCCTACTTCACAATTCCTTCATTTTGAAGAGTGTCAAGTTACACAATCAAACTATAAGTTTGGTTCTTTCCATATATTATTTTACAATTATTTTATATAATTTTAAAATTAATATTATATTTTAAAGTTTGAAAAGATATTAATTAATCCAAACCCTTCACATCATTATATTTTATAAAATCATTGGGTCCACTACTCTTCACTTCCAAATATTCGAATTATCCACCATAAGTCACACATATGCCAAGTCACAAGACATGTACACAAGACTCCAAAGAGAGGTTTTCACGTGGGGATCAAAGAAACGCACCAACTGTTCGGGCGTTAAGTCGCATGAAGAAAGACTCACGAGGAGACCCGAAAGAGGTGTGCCATATGCCCAGAAATCACAAGAATGGTATTTAATGTAAATACGAGCTCTATTTATGGGATTTTTCCAATGTAGGGTTTTAAATAACCACTTCTTTGTTTCCCCGAAACTCGAAAACCCGAAATCGGGACACCAGTCATATCCAAAAAAATTGCCTTGGAGAAAACCATCTTTCTCAGCCTTGGAGAGTCCATTTTCCGTGTTCAAATAGTCGATCGAAATCTACAAATCCTAATATTTCCAATGGTGTATTCCGAATTTCATTTTGAGATTGGGAAGGTAGTCAAATGTCCCCCTCAATATGAGTTTCGTTTTCAGAAATGTGGTGATTTTTACTGTGCTGAGTCATCATTTTCAAATGATGGTTTTGAGCGACTGGAGGATCATTTTGAGAAATGGTCGGAGGATTTTGTGCCTAACACATAAGAGATCAATATTCTCTCTCATTTTTCCTATAGGTGTCACATATTGGGAGAATCAGATCCATCTCCGAGCCTTAATATTTGGATCTCATATTTTCCTGTTTTAACACATGTTTGTAAAATGCAGATATGGGGAAAATAAAAATGGATCTCAGGGAACTGAGAGAGGTTTTTGATCAGAAAAAACATATGCACAAAATCATATTTCATTTTATACACATCTATCAATATTCAAGATATATAGAACCATAAACGCAACCCCCTTTTCAGCAGTTTGACCCATTTTCTATGGCAGAAAGTTTCAAGAATTGATTGTAACTATTGTTATATTTTAGATTTGGGAGGATTTTCGACCTCAAGACCTATATGAAGCATATTTGTAACATTTGTTTGAAGGGGGGGAACAGCCTGAGAGCCTTTTGGAGGCTGGGTTTGTAATGCATTTTCTTTCAACAGATATAGAACATAATGCCAACAGATTCTACACCTCGTCACTGTGTAAAAAAAATTTCCCTATATTGTTTTCTCAGGTTTACATTCATTTTCTCTTATTTATTTTACATATTCATCTTGTATGACTCTAATTCAGTAATGCCTCTACCATATTCATTTATTGGTAAGCTTGTTAGGTTTAGTTTTTCCTCTGTTTATGCTGTGAGAAAAACAAGACATGTAGCTTGATTGTTTCTGCCTAGATTACAAGTTATATATATGCATGTTTGTCTTTCAAAGTTATTTGTTATTCCTCTATTTAAATAAAGATTATACTTATTGGAATAAAATACCTAACTCTTTGTTTCAGCCTCTTTCATCCCCTATCTTCTATCCATCTTCCTTATTTTAATTAGATTAGGCAAACGAGGTCATGCCTCTTCGTTTCTGATCTATAAATGAGTGAAAGGCCTGTTTCAGACCTGGTTCTAGAAGCCTCATATGAATGATCAATCGACACATTATTATTTCATTTAAAATGTGCTAAGACTTGGCTCTATTATAGCCTAGAGTCAACTCTTGCGACAACATTTTTCTAGCATCGTTGTCGGGGACAGAGGAACAAAGTTATATTCCCTAGGACACGACAAAAAGTTCAGATCTATTTCTTGATGGTGAACAAGGGATAAGCATTCAATTGGTTGTGATCATTCACCTGGCGACTCATTGGTTTGAAGACTCTACATGATTCACTGGCAACTCCACTGGTCTCAAAATGTCGAATTCGTTTGTTGATCGAATTGTTGCGAGGTTTTCTCCTCTGGACTTTACAAATGTTTATGGTTTTCCAAACACTGTTCCAGACATTACAATTTGGGATAATGTCCTTCCTAAATTTGGAGGATATGTAGATGGCAATCCTGCTCAACACTTGTTTGAATTCCACAAGCTCATGGATGAATTAAACGTACATCATGAAGATGTCCTCATGAAACTTTTTACGTTTTCGTTGGAAAGAGATGCTAGACTCTGGTATAAATCTTTACCCCATTCCAGTATTCCTTCATTGAAATATTTCCACACATTTTTTCATCAACATTGTAAAAGGATCTATTCAGCTGAAATCCTTTTTGAATATTGTTGCAATATAGAATTCATAAGACAAAAAGATCAAACAAATCTTCTTGAAGAGGAGGAAGGAATAACAAAAACTTCTCAAGTCGATGAAGATACTCAGTATGAAGAAGAGTTGGTTGATAAAGAAGCAGGATATGATAGATCTTGTGATCATATTCAAGAAGAAGATATTCAACATCATGGTCAACCTCTAGAAGAGAAAGGAAATAATTGGTTTTTTATCCAGAAAATACAGAGACCACCTTCTCCTTTGAGTGAAGAAGAAATAGATCTTCTCCTACATAGTCATTCTTACACAGATTTGCAGTTTTCACACAGTCCTAGATATGAGAGTTAGACTTCTTCCATTTCTGAAAATGTAAATCTAATTTTAAATAATGACAGTCATGTGTTTGATGAAACTTTACATGAAGCTAATGGACCTATTTATGATGATGATTTCCAACCAGGAAATCAGCTTGTAAGCCTTGTTTTGTTTCATGAAGAGGATAGGGTTGCTACATTTAATAGTCTTGAAGGAAGTTTGTTGTTCAAGGATGTTTTAGACTATGATTTGGAGGAGTATGAATCTGAGATAGACATCATGCCAGAGAAAGAACTAGAATTGCCCATGCTTGAGGAATCCATAGTCGATATTCTGAACATTTGTCTGATGGATGACACTCCTGAGCTATCTGTTGAACCTAAATATGATGAGTACACTGATGATTATAATATTGTTTCTCTAGAACAATTTGTTGCAGGTTTTTGATGGAGGAATGACAGTTTTCAGACAGATTCCATATCAGATGAAGGATGTTTGGATATCCTTTTTGAGGATGATCCTGAGTGTTATCACACTAAGTCGCCTCAGGTCTCTTAGTTTGTTTTTGTTAAAAAAAAAGTTAAAAAACCTTAGATTCTTATTTTCTCTTTAAAATAAATTTCTCATCCCTTAAATATTATTTATGATAGGACCCCTTAGGCTGACTAAACCTTTGAGTCATAGCTCATGTGTTGATCCACAATTCAATTTTTGGTCCTTAAACCCTTTTAAGCTCATGGTCTATTCTTTATGTCCCCTCTCGTGATTCATCCCTAGGGTGATACCTCCCATGACTAGGCTTATGTGACACACCTCTCTCCTCACTCATGACCTGACATGCATACCTCATAATCCCCACTCACCTGTCCAATCATTTTTTTTGATTTGGAGAGCACTACCCACTCAGCAGGAATTTTCGTAGTGTTTGTCATGTTTATCATTCATCCACTCCAAGTCATGATTTCCATGACTGATACCTTAACCCATGTTTTTAGTGCCAGAAGTTGGTTGAAATGCTTTCAAAAGATATTGCATTTATGATCCTTGGTAACGGTTTCTAAATTTGAAAAGTTCAGCAGTGATGCACTGCGTAAGATTTCCAGTTCAGATCAGACGGTCACATGTCAACTAAATCTGAGGCTGTGAGAGATTTCACGGCCGAAGTTTCCTCAATATCATCCTAAGATCGCATTGAGGAGCTCAACAGATGTCGACTTCACAGGTATCCTGTGCAACCTCCTTAGCATATTAATTTTTATAGGAGATTTTTGCTTGGGTTTCAGTTTGTTAAGCTTGTAGGGTAGTATGGGAGCCATATTTTCATTCTTGTAAACATCATCGCTCGTATCCATAGTCTGATTATTGTTGTTAGTCATAACCTTTGAAAGCCACGGGCCTGCAATAGCCTATCCTCTGTGTATGTGTTGCGCTATGCAGAGACGCTGCTCAAACCTCTCTGATTATTCTTTGCTTATTTTCATCCTGTACAAAGAGTCATTTCGGAATTATCTCCTCATAGTATACACACTGAAAACCTATATAAGCTTGAAGGTCCATTTCTCATAGCCAAGTTCATTTTCTAAGAACTATTAATTTGGAGGGCCATCCTTGTGCATTTGAGACCTGAATTGAAGTTTTCTAGTCAATAACATCCCTTACATCCTCTTAAGAACCCTCTTTCTAAGTCATGGAGACCCCTCAGTCAAATAAAGCACACAAAGGTGGCAAGATAGTGCGAACAGAACCTGTGGACATGCGCCTTTTTGACACAGAACCCATGGCAAGGGAAATTTTTCGAAGAGAAGTATGCCTCTCTTTCTGCCGGAACATGCAGAGAGGCCACTCAGAAGTAGAAAAAAAATTTACACTAAATTTTGATGGAAAGAAAACCAGAGTTGGAGATTTGGAATTTGAGGTGACTGAAGCCTCCATCTCAACTACAACAGGGATCCCCATTTCAAAAGAAAATTGGTTTAAAGCCATGGTATTGAGTTCACCTTTCATTAACGATATTTTCAAGCCTTAATACCAATCCAATGATTTATCTAAGAGTGTGCCAAAGAATCAGTTGATTGACCAGTTTGACAGAATGTTGAAAATCATACAGATATATTTTAGTTGTGAAGGGAGATTTAACACCCTGTATCATTACCACATGAGGCCGTTGTTTCATTTTACTGGTAAGGTTCAGATGAATATTCCATATTACCTGCTGAGAAGTATAGGTAAAATGGAAGATAGGGTGCAAGACAAATCTAAGGATGTGGACTCCAGTCTTTTCCACTCTAGACTTATCAGGATGCTTGTCTCTAAAGAGTTGGGAAAGAAAGAGATCTCTTGGGAGAATTTTTTGGTCACTTCTCACTTCAAGCTGGACCCAACACCTACCTCCCAATCACATATTGCAGGCTCTTCATCACCTACCAGTACTAAAACAGGGATCAACAAGAAGATAAAGGGCAGAGCCCCTGTTTTAGAGATCAATAAGCAGGTCAAGGAAGTTGAGGAGGAAGTGTGTCCTTCCCCACATAGATATTTCTCACCACCACCTCCACCAGGGTTAGAAGAAGTTCCATATTCTACCAAGGTGACATCAAAAAAAGGGAAGAATCTTCTCTTTCCCTCTCCTCCTCCAGCAATTGAAATCAAAGGTAAAAGACCTTTCACTAGGTCATCAATTCCTAAGGGGGATTTCAAAGGACGGCCTTTACCAGAAACCCCTATACATAAGAAGAAAGAGAAAGGCATTGAAAAAGATGTAGAAGAGAAACAAGAAACCCCTATACAAAAAATAAAGGGTAAAGGTACCAAAATACCTTTGGAGAGGGAAGATGAAATCCCTGTGAAGGATTGTAAAAAACCTATGAAGAATAAAGAAAAGGTTGTTGTGAAAGAGAAGAAGCATAAAGGAAAAGGTTTTGAGAAGGCAGATGAAACATGCAAGGAAACTCCGGTACAGATGGAAGAAAAGGACGAGAAGAATCCTTCTGAGACTGCACATGTTCCCAACCCCCTTGGCGATCAGACCTTCAAGAGACTCATAAGACAACTTAAGGAATCAAGAAAGGAAGTGGCCCAATTGAAAAGGGAAACCAGATCTGAGAGAGACAAGATGACAGATCTTATAGAGGGCTACAATGATACTCTTGAATTAGCAAAATTTGAAGCAAGAAGGGTTCAACCCCTTCATAAGCAAATCCAGAACCTCTACATGCAGAACACGGGTTTCCAGGCTCAGAACAGGAAGCTAAAGGTAGAACTAAAGAATTTCCAAGATGAAGTAACCCAAAAGAATTTACAGGTGTTGGTTGAGGCTGCCATTGAAGATGACAAACCAGTAGCTAAGGAGAGAACAACTATACTGAAGAATCCTACCAGTGCTAAGAAGAAGAAGTCTATTGAGTTAGTTGGAGACACTCTTTCCACCAGAAAGAGTGTGAGGCTAAGTGTTAAAATGACAAAGTAGATGGTAGTGGTAAACCCCATTTTTGAGAGTTGTTCCTTCTTGGGAAGGTTAACTGATATGCACATAATAATTTTTTCCACCTATACAGGCTTCTATGTGTTTAGCTATATGAATTTTGGAATTTTTTGCTAAGTGCTAGCTTCACTCAGTGGTAAAAGTACATAAGTAAATTGATTTGTCATCATGGAAGGACACAAACATCTCTACACACGTTCAAGAGTCAAATACACTGCATTTTTGGCATAGCTACCCAAACCCTTATGCAGACGCAGCGTAGGCGGTGCTGCGTAATATCTTACAGAGAGCAGGTTCACACACAGGCCCTACTCAATATTTCAACAAAGGACAAATGTAGCCGCAGATATGCAACACAATTACGCTACCCACAGGCACTACCTTCTCTCCTTATTCCATTTTAGGGGGTGCTACATAGAATTTCTACCCAAGGGAGTAGCCAGCAAACACCAAGGATCTAGGAAGACTAAGCCAACAATTTTGGATAAGTTAATGATGGAATAAATGACAGAAGCAACAATTGGCATGCAGAGGAAAACTACAAGCTCCAAAAGGACACATGGAAAAACATGAGTTGGGAAGTAAAAGAGGATCAAAGCAATTAGAAGCATGATTGGGTTTAGTCACCAACACTTCCCTGTTTTATAGCATAGGTTGTAATCTTAGTTGTTAGAATAAATAAATGTTTTGAGATTTTTAAGGAAAAGAGGCCAACTCGTACCTCCAGTTGTTGCCTCCCTTTCTTTTTATAAATAGACATATGAATTTCTTTAATGGGTTTGGATGGTAGAGCAAGGCTCCCAAGAAACTGTAATATTTTTGATAAAATGATTGTGATCTAGTATGTACTGGACTTAAGACTTTTTGACTAATAGAAATCAGCTCTTATTTCAGACTATTTGTTTCTAATGCTAAGTGTTCATATTTGAATGCTTCGTATGGATGACTGTGGTAATGATATGATGGATGTTTGATCATTTTATTGTCATGGTGTTTATTTAGATCCTTAGTTTCTAATTTCAAGAAGATCTTGTTTTAAGAAAATTTCTTCCTTTGGGCTTTTGTGGACCTGATGTTTGCAGTAGCTCTTACATTCCTCTCATTCAAGTCTTCTTTATATCCACATTTAATCCCAAACTACTAGTTGAAATTAGTCAAGACCTTATTTGTTGTTACATGTTAGCCATGTTTCTGAGTGAGGATATTATCATTTCAAGTTTTTCCATTCGACCTTTCAAAAACCACTCATACTTTCACATATCATCTGATGGGTACTGGGCTTACCTTCCTTGCAATCAGAAGGTGATTCCTAGTGCTAACACTGAGAAAAATAAATTGGAGCACGCAATAGTCTTTGATGAAGCTTGTTATTTAAAACCTCAGGACCACACATTTTTTCATGATCCTTTTTCTGACCTTTTAGGTTCATTTAATGGAGGAGTATGCTATGTCATGGATATTTTTTCATAGGAATTGAGGAAAATTTTGAACATTCATGATCAACAGCATGTCAGATGGGAGTTTTCAGTTTTCTTTTTTAGCCTGCTCAAAGAAAGTGTGAGCAGATTTCAAATAAGTAGACACTTATTGGATTGGCTTCACTGGTATTTTTGTATCATTTGATTCAGTGGGAATTTTTCAGTAGTTAGAGTAGGTGATGTATATAAATAAGATTGACTTTGAGCATTAGAGTACAACAGTGGTTTTTAGTATGTTTCCAGTTTAATTTGGAATCCAATATGGTTTTGTTTTAAAGCATTATGACTCCATAGCCTAATGAATGCATAAGTGGTTTTTTGTTTCGTAAAGGCGCAAGTAAAGTGACAGGGTTCAAAGTTTGATAAGGATGATTTCAAGACGCCCAATGGATGAAGGCACGTGGTCTACTATTCTTGGCACTTTGCAGGAAAGCACCATCTCTAGATGGAGCCTATGTTGGAACAAATATTGAAAATTTCTCAAATCAGTGTCTTTATCCAAAATTTATGTTAGTTACACCACTTATTTTTAGACCCTTGTCACCTGGCGTAAGCTTGTGTAACCATCAAACCCTTGATCCATTCAGCGCAACCTTTCCGCCACATTAAAAACTCTAAAACCTATCACCTTTTTCGTCGAACTTTTCTACTGTCAAGATCTCAAAAGATTTAAAAGTTTCCCAAGGTCTCCCATTTTGTCCTACTTCGCAATTCCTTCATTGTGAAGAGTGTCAAGTTACACAATCAAACTATAAGTTTGGTTCTTTCCATATATAATTTTAAAATTAATATTATATTTTAAAGCTTGAAAAGATATTAATTAAGCCAAAACCTTCGCATCATTCTCTTTTATAAAATCATTGGGTCCACTACTCTTCACTTCCCAATCTCTGAATTATCCACCGTAAGCCACACATATGCCAAGTCATAAGACATGCACACAAGACTCCAAGGAGAGGTTTTCACGTGGGGATCAAAGAAACACACCAACTGTTCGACCATTAAGTTGCATGAAGAAAGACTCACGAGGAGACCCAAAAGAGGTGTGTCATACACCCAGAAATTGAAAGAATGGTATTACATGTAAATTCGGTCTCTATTTATGGTATTTGGTCGACGTAGGGTTTTAAATAACCACTTCTTCGTTTCCCCGAAACCCGAAATCAGGACTCCAGTCATATGCAAAAAAATGCCTTGGGAAAAAACCATTTTTCTCAGCCTTAGAGAGGCCATTTTCTGCGTTCGAATAGTCGATCAACATCTACAGATCCTAATATTTCTAGTGGTGTATTCATAATTTAATTTGTATCTTGGGAAGGTAGACAAAATCCCCCCTCAATATGAGGTTTGTTTTCAGAAATGTGGCATTTTTTACTGTGCTGAGTCATCATTTTCAAATGATAATTCTGAGCGACTAGAGGATCATTTTGAGAACTGGTTGATGGATTTTGTTCCTAACACATAATATATCAATAGAATCTGTTAGTTTTCCTATAGGTTTCACATATTGGTAGAATCAAATCCATCTCCAAGCCCTAATTTTCAGATCTCATATTTTCCTTTTTTAACACATGTTTGTAAAATGTGGATCTGGGGCAAATGAAAATGGATCTCCGGGAACTGAGAGAGGTTTTTGCTCAGAAACAACATATGCAAAAAATACTCTTTAATTTTATACATAGTTTTCGTAATTCGAGAGATACAAAACCATAACCGCAACTCCATTTTTCAGTAGTTTGGCCCATTTTCTTTGGCAGAAAGTTTCAAGAATTGATTGTAACTGTTGTTGTCTTTTAAATTTGGGAGGATTTTTTACCTCAAGACCTACATGAGGCATCTTTGTAACATTTTTTGGAATGGGGGGGGAACATCCCGAGATCCTTTTGGAGGCTGGGTTTGTAATGCATTTTCTTTCAGCAGATATAGAACAGAATGCCAAGAGATTCTACACATCGTCATTGTGTAATTTTGTTTTCCCTGTATTGTTTTCTCAGGTTTACATTCATTTTCTCTTCTTTATTTTACATATTCAGCTTGTATGACTCTAATTCAATAATACCTCTGCTATAGTCATTTATTGGGCAGCCTGTCAGGTTCAACTTTTCCTTTGTTTATGCTGTGAGCAAAACAAGACCTGTAGCTTGACTGTTTCTGCCTAGATTACACGTTATATATATGCATGTTTGTCTTTCGATGTTATTTGTTATTCCTCTGTTGAAATAAAGATTAGACTTATCAGAATCATATACCTAACTCTTTGTTTCAGTCTCTTTCATCCCCTATCTTCTACCCATCTTCCTTATTTTAATTAAATTAGGCAAATGAGGTCATGCCTCTTCGTTTATAATCTATAAATGAGTGAAAGGCTTGTTTCAGACCTGGTTCTAAAAGCCTCGTATGAATGATCAATCGACACATTATTATTTCATTTAAAATGTGCTAAGGCTTGGCTCTATTATAGCCTAGATTCAACTCTTGCGACAACAGGAATTATGTCTAGTCATACCCTTTATGGTAGCTATAGTAACCCATCAGAACTTTATGTTAAGCCATAAAGGACTGATACACGTAGATTCAATCGATATCCCCACCAGGATTCTCAGTCGTTAAACGAAAAGTCCCCTCAGGTCGACCACGTCCCTATCATCCTGCACATTAAAGCCAAGATCACCCTGTAGATTTTACCCTGTTACCAATCACGTCATATGTCGAAGCATGAGATTCTATTTTTGGCCTAAGTACGAGCATATTTATGAGCGACTACATATTTTTCTAGCTATCTAGTTTATAATATCACGTGAACTCAAGGAGAGAAACTCACTGGTTTTTTTTAGCTGCATTCTGATTTTAAATATCTACACCCGAGCATATTCTGAGAAGTTGTTCGCTCCCCAGTCACAACCCCGACCCCAACTCACCCAGTTTACTAATGCTCCAGAGCCAACATGATGAGAATACCAGAAGGTTGAAGTTCAACTGAAGAAATTTCAGATGAGTCGTATTATCCCAGGATTGAGGTCATATGCAATGTCAAGGGGAAGACCGAGCAAGTAAAACTCGTAGACCTTGACCTGATGGACCAAGTTCTATTTCCCCAAATGGACATCAACATGTTTTGTGGTTTAGAAGAAAAATTAATCATGGGCATGAAATTTGTCCCAAAACCATACTTCATACACCTATTTAATCACACAATTATGCACCTCAGGGATGTACCGGTCTTTGGGACCACTCGTGAGGTTGCACGGTGCAAAAAAAATTTGATCAGTCGAGTGCATGACAGGAGCCTATGGCTCAACAAAACATATTTGATTCATGAAAATGACTTCAATAAGCTCACTGTATTATCCCTTGATAGTGAGGATGTGTCCAAAGGTTTCCAAGGCCCGAGAAAGCATGAAAAGACGAAGGGAGAAGTCAGCCTGTATGAGAAATTCCACACTCATAGAGGAGGGCGCAGGGAGAAGATTGAGACGATTATTCCAGAAATGGTTCAGACAGCTTGCTATGCCATTGCGAGTAAGTTCATCCGCTCCTACTATAAGGGAGAATGCACCTTATATGTTCTTCTAGTAGCGGAATTCCGCGCAAATGGAGTTGTGTTCAACTGGTGTAGATACCTACTAGAGGAACTCCTAGTTTCTTGTGAGGAAGATCATGAGAAAGGAGGAATGTTCACATATGGATACCTATTAGTAGAATTTGTAATGTGGAAATGGAGGCCACCCATGGGAATATAGTTGGCACCAGTGAACAAAGGTCACCTTGCAAAAATGTTTGAGTCGTGGCATGCAAAGGCGGATCTAGAGAACCTGGAGTTCAAAAACATGGCCTTTTTTAAGTGGTACAATTAGCTTATTGATGCAACTCAGCGGTGGCACATACCAAAGGAGTTGTTGAATATCAACACCATGAACATCACATTTGTCCTAAATCAACACAATACCTTTGTCTGGTTGAGGCATGTGAGGCATGAGGACTTCCACTCAAGGTCGCTACATTTCTACCTTGATGAGGAAGAATTTGAAAAATAGGTCATGTCATGGAACAACATCAAGCGCAACCCTCGCAAGTCAGGTATGCACTACCTCTTGCTACCAGAGATTTTAAATAAAAGGGCTCAATTCGAAGACACGGGACCAAGTTCCGGTGCAAAGGAGGTGAAACAGAAATCTCAAACACCAACAGACTCAGAAATAGAAGAGGAAGAGAAACCTCTGGAGTGGAAGAAGAGGGCATTGCCAGTGTTTCTGAATCTCCCAAAGTAGGCCATACTATCAGGGAATGATTTCAATGAGATCCTAGTTGTTTCATTTATAGAGAATGTCTCAATAAAAAAATTATGAACAGGTATTTCCCCTATAAAAGTATTGAACCCACAACCAATATATGTGGTTATACCTCGTACCAAAGCATCCGCTCGTGCTACCCATACTGTGATAAACATCACATATGACCCTGAGTCCCATGTCAATTCATTCTCAACTATCATTACTAAGCAAGCCCCATCGCCACCACAAGATACCACTATTCCCTCCCAACCCACACCCCTCGAGCCAATGGAGATGGATATCCTCGAACCTTCTGAGAATGTGAAAGAACCCATTACCTTGAATAAAAAAACCTTGAGCCAACCAGTCGCTCCGTCAATACCCATTTCAGTCATTCTTCCTTCGGCATAAAGTCAGCACCCAAAAATCCCCCAGTCATCCCAGAATAACAAGTTCCCATAACAACAATCAGTGTTGAGATCCCCACAAACAGAAGTGAGACTCTAGAAGTTTCGGTACCATTAACGAAAAAATCACAACAGGATCAATCGGTACAATCAAAACAAAGCACTGCATCGTTGAAAGCACAACTGGAGCCAGTACTCCACAATCCACGGCAATGAGCAAAACTATTACAACTTTTCCTGGAAAATACAGAGGTTATCCCACTACTTCCAACGAATTTAAAGACTAGACTTGCACATCAACTGCAAGGTCCATCCCCAGGGGAAGAAGATATGGAAACACCCTCAGAACATTTGATGGCTAGTGGATTTCCACTACAAGTTTGATTGCCCCTCGACTCCACTATTACATCTGGAGAATTCACTCAGTTTTCGCCACCGTAGCTAGTGGGATTAATCAAATCCTCTACAGAGAAATTGGAGCAAAGGATCTAGCAGGAGGAATGAGAAGATGACTTTTGGAAACAAGAAGGAATCCTCATGAAAACACGAAGAATGTAAGAGGAATATTTAAATATTCAGGCAAAGCATAAGGTATAAAAAGTAAAGGTAAAACTGGTAGAGGATTTGACAACGATCAGAAAGACAACACCTCAGCTGCCAGAATACAGTGCAACAAGTGATCCTGTAGAATAGTTCGAATTAATTCAGGTAGCCTGGTCTCAACTAGAAGAATGAGAAGAATGAGAAAGTAAGTGAGAAGTCGAACTATAACCCAAGAAGCTACAAAACAAACTGGAAAAATTGGTATTGGAAGGAAACAATGCAAGAGTGACCTTACATAAAAGGACTGTAGAGTGAAAAATAATTTTCAAAGAGGTTAGCAATTGGATGAGAATTATTTCAAGGCACAACCAAACATTGAAGGACCTGCACTTGAATATCCAATTTCTCAATGAAGAAGCATCCAACACCCTGGATCCACTAGAGAAACAAGAAAAATTTGACAAGATCCAGTAGGCAGACAATGATATGAATGCATTGTTTGAAGCTCAAACAGTAGCCAAGAAAGAACTAAGATAATTTTGACCTGTAGTTCAAGAAACTTATCTACAAATGAACCAAGTGGATGCTATATCTGACTCAGAATGGAACTATCTACTACGTGTTGATTAAGGTTGGTTTTCATTGATGTCAACCCTTGAAGAAAGCCTCGTAGCACAAAGGTTGGGTAATGGACACAATATTGTTTGATGTAAATATGACTCATTATTGTCTTGTCATGGTTGATTATAAGTAGAAATGGATGAACTCCAAAGTGGTCCCCTTATGGTGAAAACCCTCACGGGAAGACGCTTTGTGGATTGAGTTATTCTAGAAGTATGGTTAGAGAACCCATGCTTATTTGTGGAATAATGAGATGAAAACTAGTGAATTTTTTAGTGAAACTATCATATATGGATAGTGTTTGTCATGACATTTCCTGTGTTATGTGGAACGTTACATAACTCCTCACGGTTAGAAAGTTATGGCCATGAGAAGTTGGAGAACCCAGGTTTGGGTAATGGACCCAAGTTTGTTTGATGGATAACGGTATGAGTTTTGATATATTTTTAGGTAATACTATTCTATATGGATATTAAATTTCATTCCATTTCTTGTGGCATGTGGAACGTCACATAACTCCTCACGGTTTGAGAGTTATGGCCTTACGAAGTTGGAGGACCCTCATATGACAACTAGAAGCCCCAAAAGGTCAAAGTAGTCAAAGTGGTTTAAGAGTTTTTAAAGGTAAATAGTAAAGTGAAGTGATGAGTGCACTATAATTCAAATTGAATACAAAATTAATTATTTAAATAATAAATTTAATGGAGAAATTAGAAGTGGCTAACCCTAAAATAAAAAAAGTGGGCAAAGTAACCTAGAAGATGTTTTTAAGGAAGCTACTTCGAGAGTATAAATAAGAGGAAAGGCTCTCTCATTTAAATCAAAATTGATCACATTGAATACCTATAGGTTTCTGAGGTAACCAAAGGATATCTAAGCCAAATTTCTAAGGAAAGTGAAGAAAAGAAGGCCAGAATTCAAGGAAGGATAAATTCTTTTGATGATGCTTTCTAACGTATGTTTTTTTCAGGTCATCTCACTATTTTCGCAATAAATATTTTTCTAGAATGATTCAGACCATGAAATTGATATTCCATTGAGGAAACATATCCTAGTATTTGTGGTAAAAAAAAAATCTTGTGGGTCGTTGTATTTTTGGAGTTACACTCCGTGGAAAAAAGGGTTTGTGGCTAGTCCTGAAACTAGTCAAAAAATGGTGTTTCGGGTAAAAATGTCATAACTTCTTCCTAACAGATCCAAATTTAGTAAGACCAAATGTTTTGGTTAGAGTATAGTCTTTAGTATGTTCTGTAACATTTTCAGACCAATTCAACAAATATTCCATGTGGGTCATTCTCTACAAGGTCGCTCTCTAGAATAATCCAGAATTCAACAAGGTGTTCCATTTTTGCCATAACTCCTTTTATGAGAGGTTCCAAGTAGTGAAACCTAGAGGAATTTCATAAAACACACTAAATAACATTGTGTATCAGTTTAATATCTTTATACATTGTGTAATAGAGTTACAAATCATATTTGGATGATGAAATTGATGAGGGATTTTGGTTGAGGTACAAGTTCGATACATGATTGAGACAAGTAGTTGATGAGTTGGCACGCACATGAGGTGTATAGTTGATGATGTTGGTACATATTGATGAGTCATAGTTGATGAGAACTTGACACATGATTGGTACATACTTGGTACATGGTTGGTTGCACTTGTTTATGGTATAGGTTGATTACAGATTGTTTGGTACAGGTTGGTGCATGGATAATGCACTTGTTTATGGTACAGGTTGATTATAGGTTGATACATGGTTGATGCATGGTTTAGGTTTATTTGTACATGTTTACAGTGGTATATCTCACAGTTCTAGTGTGAAAGTGGTTCCATCATTCTACTTTTACTTCAGGGCAGTTGGACGGGGTAAGGACAGGTGGTTGTAGCCACCTTCCGGTTGTAGCTGGAGAACATAGGGGGTTGTATCCTCCTTCTGGTTGTAGCCAGATAATTGGGGATTTGGAGCTCAACTCAGGTTGTAGCCTGAGAAACTAGGGGGTTGGAGCCTCCTTCCAGTTGCATATGGAAAACAAAGGATGTTGGTCCTTCCAATGAATGTAATTCTTCAAGACATGTAAGATAAAGCATTCTATGGTTTTCTCCCGATTTGGGTTTCCACATAAAACAATGGTGTACTGTGTATGTGTGTGATTTTTCATTTCTTATTTCTCATTCTCGGATAATAATTCTACATTGATATAACACTTAGATTATTTGGAGAAAAATGATTATAATTACGCTATTACTGATTCACCCCCCTGCGCCCCCCCTCTCAGTAGTCCAACAATTGGTTTCAGAGCAGGTTCCTTCAAAAATCAATTTAACCACTGAAAGGTAGATCATGGAAAATACCAACTCATATAAAACTGGAATACCACACTTTGATGGACAAAAGTATGCTTTTTGGATCATAAGGATGAATACATATATACAAGCACAGGGATTTGAAATTTGGTAATCAATTGTAGATGGATACACAGTGTTAGCACTAGGATTCACTTTCAGGTTGCATGGAAGGCAAGCCCAGTACCCATCAAGCTATATGTGAATGATAGAGTTTTTTAATGGGTCAAATGGAAAAGGACTCAAATGGTAATGTTCTAACTTAGACAACAGGTCTATCATGCACCA
Organism: Picea sitchensis; assembly: GCA_010110895.2. Lineage (NCBI taxonomy): Eukaryota > Viridiplantae > Streptophyta > Pinopsida > Pinales > Pinaceae > Picea > Picea sitchensis. Next base: position 7,127 of record SNQJ01S0138933.1, on the reverse strand, counting down.
GCAATTAAGGTCTTGGCTAACTTCTACCAGTAGTTTGGGAGTAAGTATGAATAGAGGGAAGACTTGAGTGAGAGGAGTGTAGGGACTGTTGCAAACATCAGGTCTACAAAAGTCTAAGGAAGAAAGTTTCTAATCACAAGATATTCTTGACATTGGAAAATAAGAAAGATAAATAAACATCATTATAATATAATGATCAAAAATACACCATCACATCACCACAATAATTCATGTGAATCCTTCAAAGCATGAACATTTAGCAACTGAAGCAAATAGACTAGAAAGGAAGTTGATTTCTATTAGCCAAAAATTCTTAAGTCTAGTACATCACTAGATCATAGTCACTTCATCAAAATATTACAAAAATAAAGGGAGCCTTTCTCAACCATATGAACCCACTAAAGAAATTGATCTATCTATTTATAACAAATAGGGAGGCAACACCTGGAGGTACGAGCTGGCCTCCTTCCCTTGAAAATATCTTTAACATTTTTTTTTTCTAACAACTAAGAAAACAACCTATGCTATAAAACATGAAAATGATGGTGACTAATCCAGTCATGCTTCTAACTAATTTGATCATCTTTTGTTGCTCAGCTCCTATTTTTCCATGTGTCCTTTTGGAGCCTGTAGTTTTCCTCAGAATGTCAGTTGCTACTTTTGTAACTTTCTCCATCATCAAATTATCCAAAGTTGTTGGCCTAGTCCTCCTAGATTCTTGGTGTTTGCTGGCAACTTCCTTGAGAAGAAACTCTAGATAGCGCACCCTAAAATGGAACAAGGAGAGAAAGGTAGCACTTGTAGGTAGTGCCCCTGTGCTACATATATGCACCAACATTTATCATTTGTTGAAATATTAGGTAGCACCTATAGGTATCGCACATGTGTTGTGCCTATGTGTAAACCTACTCCCTGACAAATATTGTGTAGCGCCTAAAGGTAGCATTGTTGTGTTGCACCCGTATACCAATTCTACGCTCTGTGGAATATTGCGCAGTGCCACTTACGTTGCGTCTACATATAGGTTTGGGTAGTAATTCCAAAACACAGTGTCTTTGAATCTTGAACATGTGTAAAGAAGATTGTGTCCTTCCATGATAACAAAGCCATTTTACTTAGGTTCCTTGACTATACCATAGGTAGTGCTTTTACCACTGAGTGAAGCTAGAACTTAGAAAAAACTCAAAATCCATATAGCTAAACGCCTAGAAGCTCGTATAGATGGAAAAGATAGTATTTTCACATTAGTTAACCCTCCCAAAAGGGAACAATCCCCAAAAATGGAGCTTACCCCTTACCAACTATTTTGTCATCTTGACACTTAGCCTCACACTCTTTCTGGTAGAAAGAGTATCTTCAATTGAATCAACAGACTTCTTCTTCTTAGCAATGGCAGGCTTCTTCAATGTATTTGTGCTCTCCTTAGCTGTTGGTTTGTCATCTTCAATGGTAGCCTCAACCAACACTTGTAAATTCCTTTGGGCTACCTCATCTTGGAAATGCTTCAGTTATGCCTTTAGCTTCCTATTTTGAGCCTGGAAGCCTTTGTTATGCTTGTATAGGTTCTGGAGTTTTCTATGAAGGGGTTGATCCCTCCTTGATGCAAATATTTCCAAGTCAAGGGTATGACTATATCCATCCATAAGCTCTATCATATTGGCTCTGTCAGACATGTCTTCCTTTTTAAATTTAGCCACTTCTTTTCTTGACTCCTTAAGTTGTCTGATAAGTCTCTTTAAGGTCTGACCACCAGGGGGAGTCAATACATGCATAGTCTCAGCAGGATTCTTCTCGTCTTCTTCTTCCATCTGTACAGGAATGTTCTTGTGTGTTTCATCAGCCTTCTCAAAACCCTTTCCTTTATGCTTCTTCTCTTTCACAACAACTTCTCCTTTGTTCTTCACAGGCTCTTCAAACTCTTTCACAAATACTTCATCTTTCCTCTCCAAAGGTATTTTGGTACCTTTATCCTTCTTCCTCTGAATAGGGGTTTCTAATTTCTCCTCCACAGGATTTTCAATGCTTTTTCCTTTCTCCTTATGCATAGGGGTTTCTGGTAAATACTACTCTTTGAAAACCTCCTTAGGAATTGATGACCTAGTGAAAGATCTTTTACCCTTGATTTCAACTGTTGGAGGAGAAGAGGGAAAGAGAAGCTTCTTCCCTCTCTTATATGTCAACTTGGTAGAGGAAGGCACTTCTTCTAAACCTGGTGGAGGTGGGGGTAAGAAATATCTAAGTGGAGAAGGAACAATTTCCTCCTCGTCTTCCATGATCTGCTTGATGATTTCTTAAACAGGGGCTCTACCCTTTCTCTTCTTGTTGATACCTGCTTTAGTATTGGTGGATGTTGAAGGAACTGCAATTTGTGATTGGGGAGTAGGTGTTGGGTCTAGCTTGAAGTGAGAAGTAACCACAAAATTCTCCCATGAAATACCTTTCTTTCCCAACTCTTCAGAGACTAACATTCTGATCAATCCAGAGTTGAAAAGGCTAGAATCCACATCCTTAGATTTGGCTTGCACCCTATCTGAAATTTTACCTATACTTCTCAATAGGTAATAAGGAACATTTTGTTAGAAAAACAGGACCGTGTAGAAATAAAATAAAATAAATGCGGAAACAAAACACAGAAGATACACAATACAATAGAGACACAGATTTATGTGGTTCACCCAGTGTGGGCTACGTCCACCAGAGAAATTGCCAGGTCCTTCCTTTATTATTATCCAACATATGAAGGGATACAACCTACAACAAA
>SNQJ01S0138929.1:0-15910 GCA_010110895.2 Picea sitchensis | reverse complement strand
AGGATCAGAAGAACAAGATCATTGAGAAATACACATCCACAAGAGACACGACATTTATCCTGGGAAACCCTCTAGGGGAATAAAACCCAACAAAAACTTCCTTACCATAAATAGCTTATACAATGTTCAAGAGATAACTCAAACCAATACAAATATTCCTCCCCAAGAGATGCACTGCTCTTCTTCTCCTCTCTCCAACTGGTAATTGCAGTTTTCCTCATAAGAGAATGAGCAANAAGACTGGCACATGTGAGAGGGTTTCACTGGCAGGGCTGACCTCTCACTCTGGGTGAGTAAACCCACCTTTAGATTAATTATGGGTCCCAATAATAACTGTTGCGGCCGACTTCTTATTCTGCCCATTATAATTGTCCGATGACCAATCCGCAAAAGGGGATTTGGTCCTAATACAATTACTGACATGATTAATCCATAATGGGGATTAATATTAATAATAAAATAACAATAAGAATAAGAATACTCTTCGCAGTTACATTATTTCAACAATACTTACCTAATTGGTTGAAAGTACACATAATTAATACATTGTCTATGTTTAAAAGATAATGCATTAATAATGAATAAGAGTACAAATGAAATGGCGTTACGTTCAAAAAAATAATGTAAACAAATACCTAGAACAATCATTTCCAACAATGTGTTCTCCCTCTTTATTGACATCTAAGGAGGAAGGTTATTGTTTATAACAAAAATAGGCCACACTAAGTAAATAGACATGAGCTCACCAAATGGATTAACACCATCATATGCCATCCAACCTTTGTTAATGGAGTGCGCCCTTACCAACCCATTCATTCAGCCAGGAATCAAAATCCTTATCTGATGCAACAGGTCTCCCACTAATCCGTGCACAGGAAGCCAGGAGTAGTGATCTCATCTACTACCTTGGCACCAATAACTACCCGTGGATCCTCAAGTGGGATTACAAGACGACAATGAAAGGAGAAACCTGTACACTCCAAAGGACGTGGATGAAAGCCTAACATTACAAGTTTCTTCTTTAAAAATCGGCCATCCTTCTTCGATGTACCTAAATACAGAAGCATTTGCAGGTGTTAAAAGAACACCATCTTCAATTTTTTTCCCTACATGGTAATCCATAAACTGTGCTATGATTTCACACCTGAACAGTCGTTGCAAACATGGAATTATCGGAATATGATGAACTTTGTGAGGCACCTTTTTTGATACTTGATCAACTCAATATCTACTGATTTGAAATTGTGGGCATTTCATTTCCGATACATATTGTCCATAAGATATAATATGATCATTAGGACATGCATTAATATCTGGATACTCCCTTGCAATATCTTTCATAATAGCAAATAACTCTTGGTATGTGCGAGGTAAACTATTTGACGATGGTAAGAAATATTCACTTAGCAATGTACAACACAAAAAATAACTAGTTAATGTAAGTAGCAGTAATCATAAATATCACATCCTTAATATATTACAAATTAATTGACATTGAAAAAAAATAAAAAAAAATTCTACCTTTACATAGATGTGAAGAAATATATCATTACATGCCTTAAGATTTGGGTGAGACAAGTGTTTGACAAACCATTCAATACCTTCAAGTTCAACAATAACATTATAGCTGAGAGAACATGTGTTCTTTATCCTTCATAAAGGGGTTTTTGTGCCTTCTCAAGAAAATGTATATCATGAATATCATAAAATTTGTCATCCTCATCGATAGGAGAAAATATGTCCTGGATCAATCTATTTGTCCCATCATTTGTCTTAACAATATTATTGGTGTCATATTCTAATTCCATAGAATTATCTTGATCATGATGATCTTCAATATCCATATGACCATCTTCCTCATCCTGTACAATGGTATTTATACTATTACTAGGCACTTCATTTTTCTCTAATGACAGACACCTAGGATGATTTTTCTTTATAATTACAAAAATTAATCTATAAAATTAGTGTATATAACAAATATTAAAAGAAAATAAAATTTTATAAATATAGTCAATACAAAGTGTAGAATATATATCAATATTGAATAACTTACCATGAGACGATATGAGAACCCCATTCAACATGCCCATATTTCAAAAAATGTGTCTTAACTATGTTAAATACAAGTCTTCTTCTATTAAATCCCATACATTTATTGTAAGCGCACTCAACTTTCACATTTTCCTTTGCCTCCAATGTTTCCTTTAACCTAACAATATTCCTTACATTTTCTTCACGATGCATAATTTTATTATTTTTGTTTGGCATTGGGATTTCCTATTACAACAAAAACCACTACAGATGTTGTAACACACCCGACTCCTTAATACTCTTTTAAGGGGTGGGGAATTATCAATTCATTTTTCCTTAACTAAATCATCTCGAATCATCTCTCTGAAATGATTCATTCTCTTCTACTTTCCAACAACTTTCTAACGACTACTACTGGGTTCTAGCCCAACCCTTGGTTTATATCTTACAACTTCCCAAAGTTCTTTGGAAATTCATTGGTTGAGGGCCACGTGAAGCCCCCATGGCTTCATCTCATTAGTATCATCTCTTGGTTCCTACTTCCTGTAGGGAAGGTCCATCCATCAACCAATCCGATGACTGTCTTAACCCTCGTTTGACATGCAGCCTAGCAGGGAATTTAGAGTTCGATGCTTTGACGCTAAACGTCTCCTTGCTATATACACACGAGACCTCCTGAAGTCCTGAGCTTCCGAAGTATCGTAATCTTGTCACATAGTTCTAGCCTTCAGACCTTTTTGTTCTCTCTACAATGCTACATCCCAAATCCTCTAGAGTCCCGAAGTCCCGGAGTCCCGGAGTCCCGATCAATTTACCAACCATGTTGGCTAGGCAGACACGTACCAGGAACTGACACATAGGAGGGGTTAGGGTGAAACGTGTTACGTTCCAATTGGCCTATAGTGTATTGATACAAATAAATTGGGGTGTCACATGGCACATCAATATGGGGTCCACGTCACCCTGGGTGATGTCACTACACCATGTCACCCCGGAATGACAACCTTCTAACATTCCTCAGATCTCATAGTCAAGATCCAACCATGTATATTTATATATCTACGACTCTCGTTACCTCAGGGATTCAACATTTGAGATTTTTGTGATGAAAAATCCTATTTTCTCCTGAAGTACCCAATCTCCAAACTAAAGGGTCTAGCACCATGCAACCCCAGTATATCAACGGCTAGGAGAGAACCGAAGGATCTCTCGATCTACAGGTCCAAGTTCTTCATAGCTCTAGCCTTTGGGGTTTTGGATCATGGTTTAGTTGGTAATATAGGTTCACCTAACCACATGGGGAACCGCCTTACGGGTAACTGAGTCTCCTAGTTACCTTAGGCCAGTATAAGGCTGGTAAGGTCGGTCATACTCCGAAGTACTGAATTTTTGAAGCTCTGAATCCAGGAGGACTTAGCTTCCTTAGGCTTAGCCTAAGGTTCCTAAGTATTGATCATATGTTTCCTCTCGAACATATCTCATCCGCTCATATTCCAAATGAAGGGATCTCCCCTTTCAAGGCTTGAACTTCGCTATCCTTCCTAAAATTTATCATGAAATGGTTAAGGACTTGGGCTTGGAATTACGGTCGCATGACAAGGAGTATGAAAGAGGTATCCTTTTCAGATGAACAACTTCTTATTGACATTATATCTCCTATCTCTACCTTCTTCCAAGACTATGTCCCAAGAATCCTCAGGAGCTAAGTTGGGGTATACAAACTATCAATCAAAAGCATAATTTCACAAGGAGATGAATGCATACACATATCATGACCATTCCACACAAAAACCATTTCTAGATACACATATATACATAAACCCATGCATTCATCCATTATTTCAGTTCAATACATAAAGTAGGAAAATACTTATCAGAACCAGATAACTTGAAGCGACTGTTGAAAGGGGCGCCCATTTCCACTCAACCATAGGCTCAGTCACTCCTAACGGATTTACCACTAGCCACCCTCGAGCTAGATCACGATGTTTTGAGATTTACTCCTTTGTACCAGCTCAATGACACTAGGGACGGAGGTTACTCTCCTCCTCCCGCAAGATCTTGGCAACGATTTTCACTATACCAAGCAAGGAGGACCACCTGAGTACTTCCTCAGTCCCTCAACAACCTCATTTATCATCTTGTATCATAACCCTGCTAGCCATTTCTTGTGACCAAAACACACTCATTTCCCATTTCTTCCTTGAACCCTAGAGTTTATTCTCTCATCTTTTCACTCTTCGCAGGTCTCCCTATGCCCACGGCACCTTCCTTTCTTTCCTTCCTCAGCAAGATTATGTGTGGCTCAAATTCCCAGTATGTGGTTAGGCCTAAAAGCATTACAGATGGGTGATTTTCCCCATCCTCTCATTAAATATTGAGGAGGTATTTCCACCTACCAGCCTGACTATAATTCATTCTTGGGTTAGAGAACTGTTCTAGTACTGAGAAATTAAATCTAGTAAGGTACTGGTTTGGTGGAGGTTAACACAACCATTCCTGGTCCCCTTCACCATCTCTTTCATATAATTCATGGTCTCTCTTGGTACACCCCCCTTCCAGCAGGCATGAAACACTTATCTATTTTCCTGTAAATAAAAAAATTTACATTCATTGACCTTTTATACAAAGTTACATCTAATCAAACATTCACACATATTGAGTTTCCCATAGTCTCTTGGCCGATATAATTATATTTACAAACCAGGGGAAACAGGGTGTTACAATTCCCTCCCCCTTAAAGGAACATCATCCTTGATGTTCTATCTGTCAACATGCTCTGTATATACAGAAGTGAACAAAAATAGATATGTCTATCTCATGGCATCCTCCATTTCCCACGTAGCCTCATCTGGGCAAAAGTGTTTCCACTACACCTTGACCTATGAAATGGTTTGATTCCTAAGTGGGGTTTCCTTCCTGTCTAGTATGCATTGAGTTTGTGGCAGGAGTTATCTCTCCAGCTCCACCTGGATCACAGACCAATCAATTATATGATTAGAATCATGTACATATTTCTTCAATAATGAAACATGGAAAAAATTATGTGCCTTTACTGTGGGAGGGAGTGCTAGCCTATAGGTTACAGGTCCCACTCTATATAATAATTCAAAGGGTCCACAGTATCAAGGTTCCATCTTGGCACAAGCTCCCATCCTCAGGGAACTCTTCCTGGGCCTAAATTTGAGATAAACATGGTCTCGTTTATTGAACTCTCTAGGATTTCTCTTTCTATCGGTGTAACTCTGTTGTCTATCCTGAAAATTTTTCATATTTTTATTTAGATGAATCATTTGTTTCTTCATTTCTTTCATAATGTTGGGTCCGATTGTAATTCTATCCACTGGATTACTCCATCTGATTGGAGTTTTGCATTGTCTACCATAGAAGGCTTCAAAAGGGTTCATCTTCAGTGACTCTTGATAACCGTTGTTGTAGGAAAATTATACCAATGGCAGTTAGTCTTCCCACTTCTTAGGATGATGCATTGCATGCATTCTTAACATGTATTCTAATATTTGGTTTACTCTTTATGTTTTCCCATCAGTTTTGGGGTGATAGGTTGTGCTAAAAAACAATTTAGTCTCAAAACTAGCTATTAAGGATTTCCAAAAGCTTGAAGTGAATTTTTTGTCTCTGTCAGGTACAATCTCCCTAGGAATGCCATGCAGTATGAATATCTCCTTCATGAAGATTTTGGCAATATCTATTGCCTTGCAAGTTGATTTGACAGGAACGAAGTGAACATACTTGCTCAATTTTTCCACCACTACCATGATGGCATCATTTTGCTTGGCCTATTTTGGTAATTCGGTGATGAAATCCATGGTGATGGTTTCACATTTCCATTCTGGAATTGGTAGAGGTTGTAACAATGTTGTTGGGTGTTGGTGTTTTGCATTAACTTGTTGGCATTCTAGACACTTAACTAAATAATCAACTATGTCCTTTTTCAATCCAGGCCAATAGAATTGTTTCGTAGTGGTCTTGATCATTTTATGATATCCTAGATGACCAGTATATGGTCTCTTGTGTAGTTCATCCATTATGAACCTCTTTAATTCGTTAGATCTTGGGATATACAATCTATTTCTATAAGTCAGCAAGCCTTCATTGAGAATCTGATAGCCTTCATACTTTATCCCTGTAGTCTCTCACATTAGGTATGAGGTCATGGTCTTGAAGAATGCATCTGTTTCTTGTGCATTCTTCACTCTTTCCTTGACATCCATTTCATAGGTTCTTACCATTGCTAGGTGAATCATTTTCACACTTTTTCTAAGGGAATCGACCACCCTATTTTCCTTTCCTTTGATGTGTTTGATTTCGAAATCAAACTCACTAAGGAGATCCATACACCTATCTTGTCTGACATTGAGTTTTGGTTGATCGAACAGGTGCCTCAACCCACAATGGTCTATCATAAGTACAAATATCCTACCCATGAGGTAATGCCTCCACATTTTTAAACTATGCACTATGGAAGCCAACTCTATATCATGGGTCACATAATTGATTCATGCTCATTCATTTTTCTAGATTCGTAGAAAATTATACGCCCTTCTTTCATGAGGAATCCTTCAAGTCCTTCCTTGTAGGCGTCTGTGCACATGAGGAATTAATTATTAGGGTTTGCATCTTTAGTAAGGGCGCATGGGTCATAAGGTATTTCAGTTCCTGAAATATTTCTTCACATTCTAATTTCCAAGTGAATTTAACCCCCTTTTTTTGAAGGGTAGTGATTGGACAACCAATATTGGAAAATCCTTTTATGAAATTTCTATAGTATCCTGCTAAGCCCATAAAGGATCTGATACCAGATACATCCTTTGGGGTAGGCCATTCCATAATATATTTGATATTTTCAGGGTCTACTTCCACTCCTTCTTTATAAATAACATGGCCTAAGTAATGGACTTTCTTCTGGAAAAAGTCATAGTTTCTAAACTTAGCATAAAGCCGATTCTCTCTTAGTACTTGAAGTACAAGTCTAATATGTTCTTCATGATCCTCTCTGTTCTTGGAGTATATTAGGATATCATCAATGAAAACCAATACAAATCTGTCAAGTAATTTGTTGAGTACATTATTCATCAAGCACATAAAAGTGGTGGGGGCATTGGTTAATCCAAATGGCACCACCACAAATTCATAGTGACCATATCTGGTCCTGAAGGTTGTTTAGTAGATGTCTTCATCCTCGATTCGGACTTGATGGTACCCATACCTTAAGTATTTCTTTGAGAAAATGGAAGCACCCCCTAATTGGACGAAGAAGTCATCGATTCTTGGTAAGGGTACTTGTTCTTTATGGTTGTCTTATTGAGTTCTCTATAGTCTATGTACAGTCAGAGTGTGCCATCTTTCTTCTTCACAAACAAGACTGGTGCTCGCCATGGAGACACACTGGGTCATATGTAGCCTATGTTCACCACTTCCTTTAGCTATAGATTGAGGTCAACTAGCTCATATGTACTCATCCTATAGGGTGTCTTAGACACTAGCACTACTCCTGGTGCAAGTTCTATTGAGAAGTCAATGTCTCTTCTCGGAGGTAGACCTAGTACCTCTTCTAGAAACACATATCAATACTCTCTTAATATGGGGTGGTCCTATAGGTTCGATTTGTCATCCTCAATAGATTCCAACACCTGTATTTCATATAGAGGACATCCCTTTCTGCAATACGTTTTTCGTTTGAAGGGTTGATATTTTTCTCACTGAGATAGACTTTTGAATCCCTTGGAGGGTTATCTTTCTCCCTTCTTCATTTACACATTCTAAGTTTTTATGGAAACAATCCAATTTGGTTTTATAATTGGCTAAACATTCCATACGAATCAATAGTTCATAATATCCTAGGGGAAGTATGTTAAGGGTCGCTTGGGTGGGAAATCCATCCATGATGAATTAGCAAGCTGGTATGACCTCTTCTACTTTTCTTTTGGTTCCAGTGGCTAGTTGTACCAACCATGGATTAACATGTCTAACTGGTTTCACTTTACACCTGTCAATAGTATGAGGGGTCACATAACTCAAATTAGAACCATGGTCAATTAAAATAGAAACTAGATGGTTGGCGATCATAATTTCCATCTCCACCACTAAATCTTGGCGGTTGGCTTGTTTATTAGCCAAAGATGCATAAATATGTGGCATGCTCCTAGACACATCATTGACTATGGTATCTTCTTGGATATTGTAGAATCTCCTACTATTTCATTGTCTGTGTGGACAATCCCTCATTAGATGTTCTTCTCCGCAACCCCAACATTTAAGGGTTCCCTCTTTGGGTTATCAATATTTCCTAGGGTTGATCCAAAAGGTTTATTTCCACTATAGGAGGGGAAATTTTGTTGATATACACTTATAGTAGGAAGGCATATCCTAGAGCCCTTCCTATAATTCTTAAATCTTGAGGATTTGAAACCCTCCTTATTCAATCCTAAACTACTCTTCTTTTTCCAGTCCTCGCGAGGTTTTTTATGACTCCTGAACTGTTCATAAAAATACCTTGCCTTCCGGATAGTGTATTATAAGGTCTTTGGCTCATCAAACTCAATCATGTTCCGGTAGGTCTGAGGTAACCCACTAATAAATCATTGCACTTTTACGTTTTCATACTTTATGTAGGTTACGTACTTTAGCATCTCAAGGAATTTATTAACATATTCCTCTATGATGATTTGTCCCATATTGAGTTCATAAAACTCCTTAGTATTCCCATCAAAGTATTTCTCTAACAGATACTTCTTATTGAAGTGTCTCTAAAATTGTTTCCATGATAATTCCTCTTCATGGATTCCTTTCACATTCTTAAGGTCTTCCCATGAAATGGAAGCCTTTCCATTCAGGTTGAAGATGGCTATTTGAGCTTCAAGTTTTTCAGATTAGTCATGGAATCTGAAGTACTTCTTTAAACCAAGAAACCAAGCTTCTGCCTCTTCCCCTTTCTCAATCTCTCCATTAAAAGAGGGTGGTTTGGATTTCTTTAACTCTTTAGGGTCATGACTTTTGGAATGCTTTCACTTATTTCCTTTCCTTTGAGAATGTGAGCTAGCTTTTATACTAGAGGATTCCTCAGAGTTTCCATTTTCCTCTACAGAGGACTCTCTCGATGAGTGTCCCATTCTTCTAGGTTGGGCCTTCCTCAAGGTACTCCTCCTAGTGTGGCCACTTATGGGACCACGTTTTTGTATCACAGGTCGACTTTGAATTATCTTCGTATGTCGTCGGTCCGCATGACTAGTTATAGGACCATGTTGCAACTACCTCTGTATGTCGGATAATCTCTATAGCAAGAATGCATTAATTTATGTTTGTTTTTCTTTCTCTTTTATCAATCTCTCGTTGTCGGCCATGAGGCTCCTTATAGTTTCATCCAGATCCGGAGGGGTCTCCACTGCCCTCCTCTTGTCATATTCTTTGTCTCTATTGTGGGAGCCATCCCCCACTTCATGGTGCATCACCATTAGTTATGATTTTAGTTTCCTATGATTCACTGAATTCTTGAGTGTTGATAAAACACTTGTTGTTAGATAACATTCTATTAGTTCATGAACAACACATAGTTCACATTTATTAAATACATGCTCATAGAAGAAGGTTTCATTCTTTTCTTCAGTAACAGTTTAACCAGACTTTTAGGAAAGAGGTAAGATAGCGCATCTCCCTTAAAGGTCTTTAAATATGGTTTTTATGCAACTCATCCATGAGCCCAAGCAGGCCAAGTGTTGTAACCTGGCTCTAATACTAATTTGTAACACACCCGACTCCTTAATACTCTTTTAAGGGGTGGGGAATTATAAATTCATTTTTCCTTAACTAAATAATCTTGAATCATCTCTCTGAAATGACTCATTCTCTTCTTCTTTCCCATAGATTTCTAACGATTTCTACCGGGTTCTAAACTGACCCATGGTTTATATCTTACACCTTCTCAAAGTTCTTCAAAAATTCATTCGTTGAGGGCCACGTGATGCCCCTGTCGCTTCAACTCGTTAGCATCATCTCTTGGTTCCTACCTCTCGTAGGGAAGTTCCATCCATCAACCAATCCAATGACTAGCTTAACCCTCACCTAACATGCAGGCTAGCGGGGAATTTGTAGTTTGATGCTTTGACGTTGAACGTCTCCTTTATATCTACGCACGAGACCTCCCGAAATCCCAAAATTCTGAATTCCCTTAAGCTTGTCACGTGGTTCTATCATTTGGACCTTTTTGGTCTGTCTACAATGCTACATCCCAAATCCTCTGGAGTCCCAAAGTCTCGGACTACCGATGTCTAGATCACTTCACCATCCATGTTGGCTAGGTGGACATGTACCAGGAAATGACACTTAGGAGGCGTCAGGGTGACATGTGTTACGTTCCAATGGGCCTATAAGGTATGTGATACACATGAATCCCAGTGACATGTGGCACGTCAAGCTGGGATCCATGTCATGTCGGGTGATGTCACTACACCACGTCATCCTAAACAAAAAATCTTATAACATTCGTCAGATCTCACAGTCAAGATATGACCACGTATATTAATAGATCTAAGGCTCTTGTTACCTCAGGGATTTGGTGTTTGGGAGTTTTGCAATGCAAACCCATATTTTCTCCTAAAGTTCCCAATATCTAAACTAAAGGGGCTAACACCACACATCCTCGGTATATCGACAACTGGGAGAGAACCCAAAGGATCCCTCAATATAAGGTTTTGGGTTCTTCATTGCTCTAGCCTTCAGGGTTTTGGATCTCGGTTTAGTTGGTAATATAGGTTCACCTAACCACCCAGGGAACCACCTAACACTGGTCAACCTTACAGGAAACCGAGTCTTCTGGTTACCTTTGGCTAGTATAAGGTTGGTAAGGTCAATCATACTCTGAAGTCCCAGACTTCCAGATCTCCGAAGCCAGGAGGACTTAGCTTCCTTAGGCTTAGCCTAAGTTTCCTAGGTATTAATCATATGGGTCCTCTCGAATGGATCTCATCTGCTCATATTCCAAACGAAGGGATCTCCCCTTTCAAGGCTTAAACTTCACTATCCTTTCTGAGATTTATCATGAAATGATTAAGGACTTGGTCCTGGAATACTGGTCGCACGGTAAGGAGTCTGAAAAAGGTATCCTATTTGGACGAATAGGTTTAGATTGACACGATATCTCCTATCTCGTTTGTCTTACAAGATTATGTCCCAAGAATCCTCAAGAGCTAAGTTGGGGTATACATACTATCAGTTAGAAGCATAAGTTCACAAGGATATGAATTCATACGCATATCATGACCATTCCACATAGAAATCATTTATATATACACATATATACATAAACCCATGCATTCATCCATTATTTTAGTTCAATACATAAAGTAGGAAAATACTTATCAGAACCAGATAACATGAAGTGATTGTTGAAAGTGGTGTTGTTTCCACCCAACCATAGGCTCATTCACTCTTAATGGATTTACCACTAGCCATCCCCGAGATAGACCACAATGCTTTGAAATTTACTCCTTTGTACCAGATCAACAACAGTAGAGATGGAGGTTACTCTCCTCCTCCTGCAGGATCTTGGTAACGTTTTTCACTATACCATGTAAGGAGAAACTCCTGATTATTTCCTCAGTCCCTCAACAACCTTGTTTATCAGCTTGTATCATTACCCTGCTAGCCATTTCCTACGGCCAGAACACACTCAATTCCTAGTTCTTCCTTGAACCCGAGAGCTTAGTCTCTCATCTTTGCACTATTCGTAGGTCTCCCTCTTCCCACCATACATTCCTTTCTTTCCTTACTTAGCAAGATTGCATGTGGCTCAAATTCCCAGTCTACGGTCAATTTTGAAAGCATTACAGATGAGTGCTCTGTCACATCCCCTCATTAACTCTAAAGGAGGTCTTCCCACCTACCAGCCTGGCTGTAATTCATTCATGGGTTAGAGGATTGTTTTGGTCCTAAGAAATTAAATCCAGTAAGTTATTGGTTTGGTGGAGGTTAATGCAACCATTCCTATTCCCCTTCACCATCTCTTTCATAGCATTCATGGTCTCTCTTAGTACACCCACCCTTCCAACAGTCATGCAACACTTATCCATTTTCTAGTAAATAATAGAATTTACATTCATTGACCTTTTATACAAAGGTCGATCAAATCAAACATTCACACATATTGAGTTTTCCGCGGTAACTTGGCCCATATAATTATATTTAAAAACAGGGGAAAACAGGGTGTTATAGATGCAATATTAGTAAAATATATGAAAACTTTCTTATAGTAAAAATGTCATTGAATTTTGACCCCATTTGTATGTCTTGATTTAATTAATCCATTGTCCTCATTGATTTATTAAATGTTTATAAGAGTACTAGTCAAGAATTACCCAAGAGATCAAAATTAACTATATAGATGTATAGTTTTTTATCATATAAGCTTCAAATCTTCACTATAAGAAAGCATGTAAATCATTAAACAATTATAAAAGAGAACTATGCCAATACAAGCAATTGAGAAGACATGTTCACCCAAGGCAGTTGAGGCCTAAAATCGTGAAGTTCCAGGAGATTAGCCCCAGTTCATAGCCCGAGGACGAGTGAAGGAGAGGGACTAGTGAAAAGGAGCTAGTGCCCAAAGTACTGAGTCTATAGAAGTGCTAAGGAAGGGGATCGTAAGTTCCATAAGACCCACACTTAAGGAGAAAAGGGGACCTATGTAAATTTTTCTAGGGCCATTGAAGGTCTAAAATATCTAATCCAGCTAGAGAGATTAAGATCCTTGACCGAGAGGTCGTAGACCCTTTAGGAGAGAAGGGGGTTTTGCACCAAGTGATATCAGAGTCTGAAATTTTTTTCGGGTAGCGAAAAAGAGCTCAAAGTTGTACTCTGTGTGTGAGAAACATTCAACACAATGACACCAAGGAGACATGTGGAGCCACCTATATCCAATCATGTTGTATAAAGAGAAATGAGAGAGCTTCATGTAATATTAGAGGTGATGGAGTCAACAGAGAGGAGAGCACCTGATGTTGGAGACATCAGTGATGGAGAAAGTGAAGAAATAGAAGTTGAAGAAGTTGTAGGGGAAAATATTGTCGAGGAACACTTGTTGAGATCAGTTGTTAAATTGGGAGCTAGAGAAAATATAGACATACCAATGTATGAAGGCAATTTGGACGCTAAAGAGTTTCTAGATTGGATAAGATCCATGGAAAAATATTTCGAATATGAGGATGTCGATGAGGAAAAGAAGGTGAGACATGATGTCATCAGGTTAAAAGGACATGCAACACTGTGGTGGGATGAACTACAGGATGATAGGAGAAGCAAGGGAAAAAAAGAGATAAAGAATTATGATAGAATGGTAGCCAAGTTGAAGGATAAATTAATACCCAAATATTATCAGATAAATCTATTCAGGAAGTTACAGAACCTGAGATAGAAGGGTATGATAGTGAAAGAGTACACATAGGAGTTCTACATGATGAATATCAGGACCGAACAATCAAAGAAAGATGAGGAAAAAATTTCCAGGTATATAAATGGCCTGAGGTATGAAATCTAGGATGAGATCAACATGATGTCAGTAAGAACAGTGGAAGGTGCTTACCAAATTTCTCTAAAGGCAGAGGAGAAGTTGGCCAGGAAACAGAGTCAACAGAAAAGAGGGATAATCCCAAGCAAAGGTAAGGGAGTTTCCCATTAAAAGGCACAAAAACCCAAGGATGAGACTGAGAAACCACATAGTCACTCAGAAAGAGGAGGAAGTTCTTGAGGGAGACAAAGTGGTGGAAGAAATTCTTCTTCTAGAGGAAGAGGAAGAAGCAGAGGAGAGGTAAGATGCTATGCCTATGGAAAGACATGACACATGTCTTGGGAATGTCCCAATAAAAAGAAAGAAGGAGGTGAAACTCACATTTCAGTAGCACAGAAGATGAATGTTGAAGTAGAAAGAGAAGACTATAGAAGATCCATGATGTTGAAGAAGGTTCTCTTGAAACTAGATCCAGAGGTTGAAAATCCAGTGTAGAGGAACATTTTGTTCAGGACTTCTTCCAAGACTAAAGACAGAGTATGCAAGGTGATAATTGACAATGGGAGCATCGATAATCTATTATCCATAGAGATGGTGGAGAAGTTGGAGTTGGAGAAAACTAACTACACATTTGAAGCCATATAAGGTCTCATGGTTGCAGAAATGACACCAGGTAATGGTCATTAAACAATGCCTTGTTGAATCTAAAATAGGAGGATATAGAGATGAAATTATTTGTGAAGTGATTACCATGGATGTATGTGATGTTTTTTTGGGAAGACCATAGCAGATTGACATGAATGTCATTCATTATGGGAGAAAAATACTTACACCTTGGAGAATAATGGTAGGATACACATGTTGTTGCCAATAGAGGAGAAGAAAGTAAAAGAAGAAGCCATCACAAGCATACTTCTAATGAGTGGGAAGGAACTCCTGAGTGAAGTCAAGAGAGAATAGAAGATGCAGTTTTATATGGTGAGGAAACCCAGAGTTTTCCTTTCAATTACTTTTATGGATGATTTACCTGAGGAAGTTCAGGAGTTGTTGGAGACTTTTGTTGACATAGTAGTGAATGAGTTTCCTAAATCATTGCCACCCATTAGAAGTATCATCCATCATGTTTATTTGATACCAGGAGCAAGTCTACCGAAAAAAGAAACATACATATTGACACCTCAAGAGAATGAGGAGGTAAAGAAACAAGTCTAGGATTTGTTAGATAAGGGTTTGGTAAGAGAGATCTTGAGTCCATGCACAATACCAACTATGTTGAGCCCGAAGAAGGATGGAGGTTGGAGAATGTGTAAAGACTCAAGGTCCATAAACAAGATCACCATCAGGTATAGATTTCCTTTGCCAAGAATGAATGACTTAATGGATTGTTCAAGTGGAGCAAATTTCTTTTCTAATATATATTTTAAAAGTGGATATCACCAGATAAGGATGAGAGAAGGTGATGAGTGGAAAACATCCTTTAAGACAAATGAGGGGTTGTATGAGTGGCTTGTTATGCCAATCGGCTTAACAAATTCCCCGAGTACTTTTATGAGACTGATGAATGAAGTACTGAAAAATTTCATTGGTAAGTTTGTGATTGTATATATGGATGATATACTGGTCTTTATAAAAATTAAAGAGGAGAATTTGATACATATGACCTTAGTGATGAGGAGACTATTGTAGGAGAAGTTGTTGATTAATTTGAAGAAGTCCTCTTTTATGAAGACATAACTCATATATTTAGGTTTTGTGATCTCTTCAAATGAATTGAAGATGGATCCATAGAAGGTGAGAGAAATCAAGGAATGGACATCACCAAGGAGTATATTTGAAGTGAGAAGCTTGCATGGATTATCAAGTTTCTATCAGAACTTCATCATAAATTTCAGCGGGATTGGTGCACAAATGATGGATACGGTGAAGAAGAGGCACAAGTATTTTAAGTGGAAAGAAGAGTGTTATCACTGAAATTTCGTCTGCACATGGCGACAAGAACTCCACATCATCAAAACAACAATGAAGTCATTCATGGCACTGAATTAAGTTCACAGCATTCCAGAAGGGTCAAAAACTATACCAAGTAACCAAAAATTGAAGGGCGCTATACAGCAGCTTGATGCGCGCATATGCGCGGTACAAAAATGTGTTATCAGCGCATGCGTGCTCCGACGCACGCTTGTCAACACAAAAACCCGCGCATTTGCTAATACGACGCATTAATTGCATAAGTCGGCCTCCCGACCGCCTATGGACCGGCCCCCGAGATGATTTGACCCTCGAATCAGGGTCGGCTCTGCAAATTCGGTGAATTAAATGACCTAAGTGAACCCTAAACAGGTTCGTGTTCACACCAGA
>SNQJ01S0138924.1:2153-22375 GCA_010110895.2 Picea sitchensis | reverse complement strand
GTAGGTCCTTGTCTCATGTCCCCTGATAGAGAAATTTCCAGCCATTGAAGAAGAAAAAGAGAGCCTAGCCGTAGCTACACTCCTTTTTCTTCCTCTCCTTTGCTAGCCTTACCATTTAGAATTCAAGAGGAAGAAGACGTCCCAGGCCTACGTTATCTACACTTAGGGCCGTTTTTCTTTTAGAGTTTGATGAAAGGGCCTTGTTGTAGCAACACTCTCCCTCATTAAGCCTTCTTGTCTTGATTTTGTGCTTCATTTGAACTAGCCATTTTGCCAAGTTGACCTAAGGAAGGAGGAGAGAGCATGAGGACTTGTTGTAGCAACACCGAAGTGAGCCTCTCTCTCCTAGGGTTTTGATTTTGAGGCCTTGCCTTAGCAACACCTCAAAACTTCTCCCTCTTGTCCTTAGCCTTTGTTTCCTTCAACTATTGTGTTCTTCATTATTGACTCCATTAAACCCTAAGGCACTGATCCTAAGACCTCAAGCGTTGAAGTAGAACTTGATCTAAATACTCTCAAACACTTTGAATTCCAAACACTAACTACACTAATCCTAGCCTAGACTAACTCACTAACCCTAGTTGTTGATGTTATCATTGGTTATTTCATCTTTAATGCAGCAACGTTTTGTTTTAAGAGCAATTGAATGATGGTTTAAGCTTTAATTGAATAAGGTGTTGATTGGTTATAGTGAATGCTACATTGTTCTAATATTTATTGGTGAAGTGTTATAACTTTTCATTGATATTGATAAACATTGACTTCGTCAACATTTATTGTTGATTACTTATATGTATTTATCAGATACTCTTCTGAAGTACTAACCCATTGAAATAGCTTGCACATATTAGTTTGTTGTTGCTTTGTTCCAGGCAGGTACACTTCTTTGGGGGTTTTACTTCTTAAATTGGCCTTTGGTCGGACTTTCTGTTTGGGTGGTGACTTTTGAAGGGGGAAAACCTTATCTTGGTCTTATTATCCTTTTGCCTCTTCAAAACCCCAGGTCACCGGGGACGTCTCCCCTGGGCCTAACCTCCCTAAAGAGAAAGAACCATCCCATTGTGGTGACATTGGATGGGATTGGTTCCTGTTATGCCATTTTGACCCTCTATCTTATAGCCTTTTATCCTAGCTACAAACTATGCGATAACATTTTGGCGTCGATAGCCTTTTCTTTACTTTTGCTTGATTAGGGTTTAATTTATGACATTTAATGTAAAACAATATTATTTGGTATTTTGGCCTTGTCAGCCTTTTTGTGACCTAAATTTTAATAAAGGTCATTGATACTGTATAAGTAGAGAGCTAAAACTCTCATTTTGATCAAGATATTTCACTCACCACTTGGTGAGGTCTGAAATGTGCGCCCTCTTCTAGGGTTTTGGCTGAAATTTTGATGCGCAATTGTTGAAGGAGACTTTTCTTGGATATTTTTGGCATTTTCTCGGTGGAAGGTTTACAACTAGGGTTTGGCTATATGAATGCTTGGGGGATGTAAGTGAATTTTTGCAATCCTTCTTGATTGAATGGTTATGGTGTTTTGTACTTGCATTTTGTTATTATGATTTGTTGGATTAAACCCTAGGGGACAAGCACATGTTGGTGTCCTCATTTCATGTCCCTACTAAGTTATGCTAAGAGCCATTGTATTTGTTGAAGATTGATGTTAGATCCTTGCCATAGCAACACTCTACCTTTTACTCTTCAAGCTAGTCGTTTTTTATCTTGTCTTTGAGCTTAAGAAGGAGGAAAATGCACTAAGGCCTAGGGTTTCGACACCTTAGTGAGCCATTTTCCCCTAGGGTTTGATTGATGAAGCCTTGCCTTAGCAACACTTCATCATCAAACTCTCTTGTCTTTAGCCCTATTGTTACACCTCAATATTGCTCACTTCGATAGAATAGGGGAAAGAGAAACAAGGAGTGTAGCTATGGCTAGGCTCTCTTCCTCTCTTTCAATGGCTAAAGGTTTCTCTATCAGGGGACATGTGACAAGGACCTAATTGTGTGCTTGTCACCTAGGGTTTTGATTTAGCAAATTTATAAGCAATGTGCAAGAAATTTAAACTACAACCATTCAATAAGAAGTTTTGAAGAAAAAAAATTTACAATTCATGAAGAAATAACCATGCAAACCCTAGTTGTAAGTTGTAACACCTTCCTTCAAGAGAAACACCATAAATGCCAAAAAATCTCTTCCTTCAACAAGTGCGCATCACTAGTTCAGACAAAAACCCCAATAGGGCACTAAAAATCAGACCTCCTATGAGTGAGTGATGATTGATGATCAAAATGAGAGTCCAAACCCTCAATATATAGTGTATCAATGACCTAATTTTACCATTTAGGTCATAAAAAGGCCAACAAGGTCTGCATGGTCTTACCTGTGGGTGCCTTTGTAGAAGGCGAGTTGTACCTGTCATAGATGCAATTTCTTTCCAAGCCCCTTTGCCTTTTATTCTTTTCTTTATTTTGTTATTTTCATTCTTTTTATCCAAGGACTAATTGGAGGACACTGCCTTGGCGTGGTGACCAGAGCTGACAGTGTTACCCACAAGTGCCTTCACAGAAATGATAAGGTTGGCTCGTGATGAGACTCCCTTTCCCTTGGCCATGCAACCAAAGCTCACTTCCCTGGCATGGTAACCAGATGATGGCAATGTCATACTGCTAAGTACCCATGAACATAATAGGTTGGCTCGTGATGAGACCCCCTATCCTCATAATTAGGTCTTGTTTGTTTATTTTTCTTGGGTCCCTCTTGTTTCTTGCTGAGAGACCTTTTATTGCCTTCTCGGGGATCCCAGGGCGAAGCATCTCTAGGTTTTATTCTTATTGGCTTTTATCTTTTATCAGCTGCTTTTACCTTCTAGGCCTTAGCCTTTAACCCCTTCTTCCCACGATATAATGGTGCAACCCCACAGACAGATCATCCTAATGTCTAGACAAGGGAAATGGGGCTGATGAGCGGGAGATAAGATGAAAAGTGATATTATGATGGGAGCGGACGATGGCTCTTCATAACTCCCCCCGGTGGCAAACCAAAACCTATGGATACAGGCTTACTAAGGCACCCTGTCAATCCCCCCAACCATGGTCAAGTGGGTCAATGTAAGATCAAAGCAGTTGTCAGAAATAAGAGGAGTAAGATGCATATATCTAAAGTTTATAATGATAAAAAATGACACATACCATGATACCTGGACCAATTACCTCGTGAAGCAAGAGCCTTCTCCGATACAGGACTAGACTGATGGTGATGGATGTTGTTGCTGCTGACAAGACAAGTCTGATGAAAGAGAAGAAAGATGGGCCCTCCAGGGCCATGCTCAGGTCAATCCTGCTCTTGGTACTCCATGTCTAGGACTTGTGGGCCTCGAGACATGATCTCCTAGTTATCCCTAGAAATCGGGGATAACAGGTGCCATTGTAGAAGGTGAGTTGTACCTGTCATGGATGCATTTTTTCCAAGCCCGTTCTTGCCTTTATTCTTTTTCTTGCTTTATTCTTTTATTTGCTTTTTCTTCTTCTTTTTCTTTTATTCAAGGGATAACCAGAGGACACTGCCTTGGCATGGTGACCAGAGCTGACAGTGTTACCCACAAGTACTTTCACAAAGATGAGAAGGTTGGCTCGTGATGAGACCCCCTTACCCTTGGCCATGCAACCAAAGGTCACTACCCTGACGTGGTAACCAGATGGTGGCAATGTCATACTGTTAGGTACTCATGAATTCAAAGACTACATCCATCAAGTCAATCTCTCGTACAATAATGACCCTTGGGATTCTAGTCACGTGGATATCACCGAAGCTGAACCCAATTTCCCAGAAATTCTTGAGGTAAAACTCATACCTCCCAAAAGGAAATGGAGCACAGCTTTCTCAAACATCAACAATGTCTCAAACGTCTCAAGACAGCGTGAACCATCCGAGGATTTGGGTGTGGCCACTCATAAAAAACCTAACTTTGAAGATTCCTTGTTTGTCTTGAACACACCAATGTTGGAAAATCAAGACATGAGTGAAACCAATAGGTCTGAAGAGCCCCGGGTACATAATGGAACCAACTTAGACACTAGTATGTCCTATATCTTGCAAAGGGTTAAAAGAATTTGCGAAATCGTTCATTTTTTGACAAAGCAAGACCCGGATGACCACTTATCTTTTGAGGGGACTCCCACACTATTACAAACCGGTCAGTTTGAGCAAGATGAGCAAACGCCCTCTTTATCATTAATAGATGATCTTGGACCTAGTGATTACAAATCAATGGATCCATACTTGTTTCAAGTATTGCCCCACCTTCCCTTGACAGAAGAAGACAGTTGGGGGTGATTATCGATGATGCCTCTAATATCTTTGAAGATTCAGATGAAGATAGCTATCCAATGCAGAGTGTAAGTAATTTCGTTGAGTGGAGCGAAGATGTTTTTAAAGACATAGAAGTTCCAAACACAGACATTGTGGATGAAAACCGCCGGGTGTTTTCAATGCGATGAAACACATTGGAACGCGGTGTCCCTATACGATAATGGGCAAGCCATCAACAAGTGAATAATATAGGCCATTTCATGGAAGGACCTCAAATAAATATCACTACTGAAGGAATCAAGAGGCCATCAAAGAAGAAACCAAGTCAGCTGGTATGGTGGTAATAAACAAACTAGACCGAGAATCAAAAGAAAGGCTAAAACAAGAGTTTCAATTGTATAGAAGAAAGAAAGTTGGAACGGCAACCGGCGACCAAAAAAACCACCTTTGGATGTAATCTTTCCTAAAACATCCAGTGCTGAAAGGGTTAACCTGAACTTTGACCTTGAAGGGCATTATCCAAGATATTTGTAACCATCAGCACAGAGAGAGTCATCGGAGATTTTCATTTGTCAAAATGATTTGACATCTTTCCAAGGATCGAGATGGACATTGAAAGATGAACTGTTAGTGCGTATCGAATGTATGGCAACAACTTATGTGCAAAAGAGCCAGTGATTCCATCAAAGAGATGACAAAGCCAACAATATGACAAAAGCGGTGGAACTCCTCATAAATATTCTCTAGAAAATACGCCTTTTGCAAAGGAGGAAAAATTTAATCAGATTAAATGGATCAAGAAGAGGAATACCAACAACTCCTTGTGAGTTCAAGGCCGGAATCGAGACTAAATACTAAAGAAAGTGGGAAGATGATATGCCGGATCCATCCTTAGCGTGAGGAAATCTTTATAGCCGAATCCCACCTACCTCCCTCTACACAATACACCAAGGTTGTTCTAGGAACGACAAATTTCAAAGTCGAGTACAAAGGGGGGCGTAGTATGGATGTGGGATGCCAATAAAGGGAAGCTTACTAATATCAAAGGAAACAATCATTTTGGCTTGGCCCTTTTAAGGATGGAAGAAAGTCAATTAATGACTCCTATTACATGTCTACTTCCCCGGAGGACGAGAACGCCGTTTATCGGTAGACGCCTCCTCAAACCCACCGGGATGGGGTAACGACTTCAAGGTAGAATGCAGGGTAAAGTAGGCATTTTGTATTAAGTGTATTATACCATTTTGCATTTCATGTTGGTTTGCTTTCACATTTGCGTTATTGATTGTTTCTTCAGTCTATATATATATCTATGTATTTGGGGTGGCATTACCACTAATTTTCAATAATACTCTATCAAAGTTGGTAGGTCTGCTTGAGGTTATGCCGAGGAGATGTTGAGGTTCGTCTCGCTCTCACGGTGAGCACATGTCCACAAGTTGGAGCCGGATGTTATCCCTATTTTTAGGAGGATAGCTAGGAGATCATGTCTCGAGGCCCACGAGGTCCTAGACATGATGTCGAGAAGGATTGACTGAGCATGGCCACGGAGGCCATCAGCACCTCTTCTTCCATCAGATTTGTCTTGTCAACAATATGATGTCATCATCGCCGGTGGTCTTGTGTCGAGGAGAAGATTCTGCTCCATGAGGTAATTGGTCGGAGTATCATGGGTATGTGTCACTTTTGATCCATTGAAACCTTTAAATATATGCATCGATTCCTTTTATCTCTAACAATTGCTTGGATCTTACATTAGCCCTTGACCGTAGCAGGAGATTGGCCGAGTGCCCTAACAAGCCTATGCCCATAGGTCTTGGTTTTGCCACTGGGGGAATTTCTAAAATCCATCGTCAACTCCCATCATAGCACCATTGTTTTTTCATCTGTCTCTAGCTCATTTATCCCATTCCTCTTGTCCAGGGCATTGGGTTGACCTATTTGTAGGATTACTGCCTTATCGTGGGAAGAAGGGCTAAAGGCCGAGAAGGTAAGCTTGATTGGTAAAAGACAAAAGCTAAAAAATGAAACCTTGAGATGCTTCCATTTCGAGGGGATCTAGAAGACAATAAAGGCCTGACAAAGAAACAAGAGGGACCGAAAAATAACAAACAAGACCTAGTCAAAGGATGGGGGGACTCATCACGAACCCGACCCTATTAGGTCTATGGGTACCTAACGGTATGACATTGCACCATCTGGATTTACCAGCATGAGGCGGTGACCTTTGGTTGCATGGCCAAGGAAGAAGGGGTCTCATCGCGAGCCAACCTTCTCATCTTTGTGAAAGTACTTGTGGGTAACAATGTTAGCTCTGGTTACCATGCCAAGGAAGCGGTGTCCTACAGTTGTATGAATAAAAATAAAAGAAGAAGAAAAACCAAATAAAAGATAAAAATAAAAAGAATAAAAGGCAAGAGCGGGCTTGAAAAATGCATCCATGGCGAGTGCATTTCGCCTTCTACAAAGGCACCCACCGGATAACATTATGCATCCTTGCTTGGCCCTCACTTTGTACCCGTAATGCGGACATCCCCTAGCCACAACACTGCACTTACATGGCTTGGATGAAATCTTCTGGGAAACTTTCCTTTCTTGTGGATACTAGCCAAATAAGACGTCTTGTCTTTTCTCAATCTTGTATTGTAGGTTTTGTAATGTATTTGAGCTATTAGATGATGTACTAGGGGTTTTATGCATATGTTTAATAATATTGATGATGAGATGTGATTGACATTGCTATGATCCACAGCCCGATAAAACCCATGGGTATTAGCTTTTGATAATGTCTTGCAGGATCATGCCTGGTGGATAGGTACCATTTGGACCGATTCACATGGGGAGATGATCATTCCATACCTCCATGGGGATGAAGATCCCTTTAGATGGTTGTTGAGACCCCAGCAGGGGGGGTAGAGACAGATTAGAGGATTGCATTAGAGAGAGAAGGGGGTGTTTCACCAGGGGCAGCTTGGCAGGCCTGTACCCAGGTGGGTCTTGCCTTTCCCTTTGGACGTTGGCCTTGGAAGGCTCTGAGCGTCCCCATCCTTACCATGGCGTCATCCAACTTCATGGACACTTTTGAGGCGGTGGGTAGCATTGGCGTGTGGCATGTTAGACCCACAGGGGGCTAGCGTTTAACTCCTGGATGTCTCATTTTTCCTAGAAAGGGATAGCACCTCCCATGAAGGGGATTTTACCCTCTTTTCAGCTCAATTAGGGTTTAATTTGACAATTTAATGTAAAAACAATATTATTTTGACATTATGGCCTTGTTGGCCTTTTATGACCTAAAAGGTAAAATTAGGTCATTGATACACTATATATTGAGGGTTTTCACTCATTTTATCATCAATTATCACTCACCACTTGAGTGAGGTCTGAAATTTGCCCCATTTTTGGGGTGATAGCTGATTTGAGGAAGGCACTTATTGAAGGAAGAGATTTTTGGCATTCTAATTGTTTTTTCTTGAAGGAAGGTGTTACAACTAGGGTTTGCATGATTATTTTCTTGATGAATTATAAGTATTTTTTCTACCAAAACTTCTTGATTGAATGGTTGTAGTCCTATTTCTTACATGTATTTATAATTTGTTGAACCAAAACCCTAGGGGACAAACAAACAAGTAAGTCGTTGTCTCATGTCCCCTGATAGAAAAGCTTTTATGCATTGAAGAAGAAGAAGAGAGCCTATGTAGCTACCTCCCTTTTCTTCTTCCCCTTAAGCTAATGTGCCCTGACTTCAAAGGAGGATGTCCCAGACCTAAGGTTATCTACACCTAGGGCCGATTTCTTTTAGGGGTTTGATGAATCCTTGCCTTAGCAACACTCTCCCTCTTTGGCCCTCTTGTCTTGACTTTGCTTTTCATTTGAGCTAGCTATTTGTTGGGAAGGAGGAGAGGCAGAGGCCTTGCTTTGCTGCTCTTGGGTGAGCCTCTCTCTCCCACAAGATTCCCCTTGATTTTGGAGCCACAGCATGACCTTAAAACTTATCCCTCTAGTCCTTTAAAATCTCATCTCAGCCTTCAACTTTTTCGTTCTTCACCTATGACTCCATTAACCCTAAGGCACTAATCTAAGAACTCCTTTGAAGTAGAGGTGGATCCAAACACTCTCAAACCTCTTGAAATTGAAACCCTAACTACACTAAACCTAGCCTAAGACTAACTTACTAGCCCTAAGTTGTTGTCATCATTGAATATTTCATCTTTATTGCAGCAACGTTTTGACTTTTTGAGTAATTGAATGGTAGTTGAAGGCATTAGTGTAGTTAAAGAAGTTATTTTTTATATCGAATGCCATATCATTCAAGCATTTATTGATGAAGTAGTAGTATTAATGCCATTGCTATTTTGTAAACGTTGACTTAAGTCAACATTTACCTTTCAAATTTATGTGAATATCGGATATCCATTGATTTATGAAGTACTAACCAGAGATTTTTTATTATGGATTCCTTGGCATTTCAAAGCGGGTGCTTTTCTTTTCTTTGGTTATACTCTAGTATTGGCTGTTTAGCCAGGACTAACTGATTGGTGGTGACTTGTGAAGGGAACACGTCTCTTTGTATTTGTTAGCCTTGCACTTTCAAAACCCCGGTTCTTGGGGGCGTCTCCCAGGGCTTCAACCTCCCTAAAAAGAAAAGAACCTACCCTTCGAGGTATTGGGTGGGATAGGTTCACATTACCTGGTGGCGCTCCTTGCTTATAGCCCTTTACTCCTAGCTACAAGCATGCGATAGAAAGCATCTCACAGCATAACACAACAAACACTGCTCAATCTCGATGAATAGCTATTAAAAGTAGAGGCTGATGGCAATGCCACTAACATACATAGATATATATATATGGCTGAAAGAACACAATCAATAATGCAAAAGTGAAAACAAGCTTTTATCCCAGCGGTTTGTATTTTGGAGTCTGAGGCTATAGAATGAGTGGACAAGCTGGCGTGAGGAACCTTCCCACCCCAATGTCACCTGGTGAGGGAGGTTCTTTCTGTTTAGGGGAGGAACCTTGAGGGCGTCCCAGATAACACAGAAGATTTAGAGAAGGCAGGGATACAAGGTCAGTGTTTTAGATTTCCCTCTTCTCAGGTTACCACCAGTATCATATGGTCTGATTAATCAGCCAATAAAGAAGTGTAAACCTGGTTGAAAACACCTGCCGAAACAAGATAATAACAACACAATATATATATATTTAGAAATTTTACATAGCTCAAATGGTTAGTACTTCTTTTACTATCTGATTTAATTCAATAAACAATGAAATAGATAAAAGATGAAAGTCATTAAGGCCTTTAGCCTATGAGAGATCATCCATTCATCAATATCTATCAAATGACCAAGCGTATAGTATATCCAATCAATAATTTTGTTCAGTAAATGCTTGGCGTCATCATTCAATTGCTTATTATTACACCCGTTGCGTCAAGATGAGATATTCACTCTGTTGTCAATTATAATACATTAAGTAATGTGACTTAGGGTTTGAGGGGTGATTTTAAAGATGGTTTTGCACATTAAAGGCTCAACGTTGGAGATCTAACCGGTGCCTTAGGGTATATGGAGTCAAAAGCAAAGGCACAAAGTCTGGGGAGGATTAAAACTTAGAGGCTGGAAGGTAGGGTTCTATGGTTTTGCAATGGCGGGGCCCTAGAATAAAAACCCTAGTGGAAGGAGGCTCACTCCGGTGTGTTGCTTAAGCAAGGCCTCATACTCTCTCCCTAAATAATCTTAGCAAAATGGCTAGCTCAAAGTACAAATTTAAAGGGAGAAAGTGTTATGAGCAGGCTTTCAAACCCCTGAAGGTGAGCCTGGTGTAGTCAACTAGGCCCTGGGGCGTCTCCTCTTTTCAACCTATAACTTCAATGTTAGCTCAGAAAAAAGAAAGAAAAAGTCTGTAGCGGCTAGGCTATGTCTTCTTTTTTAAATGGCTGAAAACTATTTCTCAACTTGTAGGGACATATAGCGGCCAGACTGCTTGTGCTTGCTACCTAGGTTTAAAATCCCAGCAGTTTGCAGCAAATGCAAGATGCCGCCTACAACCATTTCCGTCGAGTTTTGCAGAGCTTGCATATCCTTGAAGAAAAACACATACAAACCCTAGTTGTAAGAGCACTACATGGGAGAAATGCCATAAATGCCAAGAGAATGTCACTCAGGTAGGCTCACTTTAAAACACCATAAATACCCAAGTAGGGCGCAAGGATTAAGATCTCACAAGAGAGTGAGTTGTTATATTCAAATGAGGCCCGAAAAACGTCTCGATACATATATCAATCCATGACCTTTAAATTACAAAATGGGTCATTAAAGCGTAGACAAAGTGACTACATAATCATATTGTTTTTACATTAGCTGCTAGATAAATGACATAAAATGAGCAAAGGTGGGTGTGAGGCCCCTTGGGAGATGTTTGAGCCCCTTTTGGGCATATCAACATCAGGAAGTCGGGGCCGTTGTGCCTAGGGCTCCTCCAATTTGCCCTGCGTGCCCGATTAACCTCAATCCCTGCGCCATGCAGCTCAGGGTGGCGTCCATATCTTGGGTGGCGTCCTATCCGTAAGAGGAAATGTTCCAGCCGAGTGGGTGATCCCCAGGGCTGGGCTGACCAAAGTGTCTGGTTGGGCGTTCCTTTGCTGCTGTGTGCAAGGTTCATCACAACAGCATCTGTCTCTGCCATCCCTGGCAACCATCGATGGGCTCTTTGTTGATATTTGGGTAACTTGGGAAGTGGTCCCATGTGCTTATGAGTCTCTAAGCACAAAGGGAAGACTTTACCCTCATACTTTACTTTATGATTCTAATTTCACTTTGACTTGGGAGTTTAAGTCAAAGTGAAATATATATAAATCATAAAATGACAATTAATTCACAATGTGGGTGAATTAATAGACATAACAACTAAGGAAAGTGGTTTTCTTAGTGAGATTATTTTAGTTGATCTCACCCATTGATTAGACATGGCTAGATCTAATCTAGGCCATTGATCTTTAGGGTTGGGATGAGGGAGGCCAAAGGAGGAAAGAAGTGCATTTGGAGACTCATTCTTCACTTGAGACTTGTGAGGGAAGAGAAGAGAAGGGGCACACCATCTTGAGGAGGGAGAGGGTTTGCACTTCATGAAGGTTTTGAGCCAAAAACCCTTGAGGTTTTGAGAGAAACTCTTGGAGCTTACTGGAGCTTGCATGGGTAGGGGAGGCATCCATGGAAGCTTAGCTCTCTTCCTTTTGATGCAGGCATTTGCTTGGAGAGAGGGGCGCGTCTTGAGGAGGAGGGGCGCAGCTGATTTCTTCAGTTGCTCACCCGGAGAGGAGCACTTGTCGGATCGAGGAGAGGTCGATGCATGAGAGGAGAGCTAGGAGGAGAGCTTGCTTTTATGGTAGAGGTGCCTTTTAGTCTGATTTATTTTTGTGATTAGATTTGCCTGAGAGGCATGGGTTGAGATGGTAGCTGACTACGGTAGCGGTCTGCTTGGGATTTTGAGCTCGCTTGGTTTGATGAGAGCTGACACGAGGAGAGGACATTCACGGTGGAGGGTTTCTTCATTGGACGAAGAGCTTGGCGCCACCAGTTCGATTGAGGGCAACAAAGGGAGAGAGCACCGATTTTAGACTATCCTTACGGTTCTTGATGCAAGTCGTGAGGAGCTTGCTATGTATCACGAGTTCCATTGTATTTCAGTACATGTTGTATCTCTTGCTTTGTGCGCTATATGAAGCGAGGAGAGATATCCCAATGGTTTTCCCACAGGATTTTTCGAGGTCATGTTGACCAAAAATACACCGTATCAATTTTGTGCATGTTTAGAAGTGTAGAACAGCATTTAAAAGTTCAAGATCAAGAGGTAGTGTGTATGTTTTAAGTTATATTACATGTACTTGATGAGACAAAGAAAACACTTGCAGGGCACCTTAAAAGAGCACTTAACCTATAAAACATTGAAGCCCAGTAACATTACATTTGCTGTCCTAAAACAGCAAAAGACAACAAACAGTTGAAACTTAGAGCCAATACTAAGGTCAAAGACGGACCTTAGATGGCAGCCTCATGGGACCTCGAGAATTTCAACACTCTTGACCCCATGGAGGTCGAGCCTAATCATCTCCCCATGTGTACCGGTCCTTTGGTACACATCCAATGGGAGCATAGTCGCGCACATCAAAAACTTACTTCCTCCACTTAGGCTCCCATTAGCCCTCGGGATCATAGCAATGTTAATCATATCTCATCATTAAATTTATCAAATGCAATGAAAGCCCCTAGCATATCATTTAATAGCTCAAAGACATTACACATTTCTTCAACTTTGTATAGTAGAGATGTTACACATATCTACTATATAAAGTTGAAGAGGAAAGTTTCCAAAGGATATGGGAACAAGCCATGTAACATGAGATGAATGGTCTAAGGATGTCAGAGACAGTGAAGACAGGGGGTAGGTATTATGCAGTGGAGTTGCCTTTGTAGGAGGCGGTACATTACTGTCATGGATGAGTTCTTTCCAAGCCCTTTTGTACCTTTATTCTTCTTTATTCATTACTTTTTTCTTTCTTTTTTGCTTAAAAGATAACAAGGGGACACTGCCCTGGCATGGAAACCAAATGGTGGCAATGCCATACCGCTAAACACCTATGAACATAATAGGTCGACTCGTGATGAGACCCCCCTTTCATAGCCATGCAACCAGGGTCATTGCCCTGGCGTGGTGACCCGGTAATGTAGCGTCATACGCTAGATACCTATGAACATAATGGGTTGGCTGTTGAGACCTCCCATCCCTCTTAGTTAGGCCTTGTTTTATTATTTTTCTTTGGGTCCCTTTGTTTCTTATGAGGGCCTTTTATTGCCTTCTCGGGGATCCTGGCCGAAGCATCTCTAGGTTTCATTTCTATGGATTTTATCTTTTACCAGCGCACCTCCACGGGCCTTTAGCCCCTTTCCCCATGAGGACAAGATGTACCCTTGGTGGTCATCCTAATGGCTGGACTAGGCGAGTGGGATGGATGTATGGGAGATAAGATGTAAAATGATAATATGATGAGATGAATGATAGCTCTTCAAATCCCGGTGGCTAACCAAAACCTATGGGTATAAACGCTGGAACCCCGTTAATCCACCAACAATGGTCAAATTAGGTTAGTGTAAGATCCAAGCGGTTAATGTCAAAAATGTAAGGAGCAGGATGCATATATCTGAAGGTTATAATGATCAAACATGGCACATACCATGATACTGGACCAATTACCTCATGGAGCAAAGAGTCTTCTCAGATGCAAGTCCAAGCCGATGGTGATGGATCACGCCTTCTTGTGGGACAGGTCAGATGAAGAAGAAGAAGGATGGGCCCTCAAGGCCATGCGAGTGATGGATGCTGCCACTGCTGACAGGACAAGTCTGATGAAGAAGAAGAAGGATGGGCCCTCCAAGGCCATGCTCAGGTCAATCCTACTCTCGGTACTCCATGTCTAGGACCTATGGGCCTCGAGAAATGATCTCCTAGTTATCCGTAGAAATCGGGGATAACACAAACTAACATGAAATGCAAATGGTATAATACATGAATACAAAATGCCTACTTACCTGTACTTACCTGTGAAGTCAGGTCGTCGGTGGGCAGTAATGCTTGATATGTAAAGTGTTCATTGGCAGCTTCAGGGCTTCTCCCTCCATGGTCTCTAAGTTGAAAGAATTCGTACCTGCACAACTAAAGATTTTATAAGGACCTGCCCATAAACTGTCAAATTTCTTGTGCATACCAGGTTTTTCTCTTCTCTTATCCCATAGTAGTACGAGATCTCCTTCAATGAAGTTTCTTTCCTTAGTTTTATGGTCAAAGGTGTTTTTTATCTTCTCTTGATTTCTTTCCATTTGACCAAAGGCACTCCTCCTCGTCTCATCTAGCTCTATTAGTTGATTGATCCTTCCTTGGATTGCTTCTGCATCTGTAGCGTATTGTTGACCGAAACGGAGGATACGAATCTAGAGGTTCACATGAAGTTTTTCTTCTAGTCCATATACAAGCTCAAAAGGAGTTTTTCCCGTGGAAGTTTTTGTTGTTATTCGGTCTGCCCATACTGCATACTTTATTTTACTATCCCAGGATTTTTTATTTTCCCCCACAACCTTTTTCAAAATATTCATGAGGTTTTTATTGGGGTATTCTGCCAATCCGTTCCCTTGTGGGTAATAGTTGGAGTAATGGGATAGGACAATGCCATATTTGAAGAAAAATTCTATGAGAGCATATGAGCTGAAAGCTTTGGCATTGTCTGTAGTGATCTTGGAAGGGACAGCGAACCTTGTTATGATTCGGTCTTCCAGAAAATTGATGACTACTTCTTCGGTGGCCTTTTTGGTAGGAATAGATTCGACCCACCTAGTGAAATAGTCTGTGGCTGTTAGGATCCACCGATATCCATTACTTGAATTGTCCTTAAACTCACCAACAAAGTCCAAACCCCACTGCTGAAAAGGTGCTTCTATTACTATGGGCTTCAGGGGTTGCGCTGGGAGTTTTGGTTTACCGGAGAAGTACTGGCAGGGCTGGCAAGATCGGACATGCTGGTGGGTATCGAAAAAAAGTGTTGGCCAATAATAGCCAGCCCTTAGGATCTTGTGGGCAGTAGTGCTAGCTGCAAAGTGCCCACCATAGTATCTGGAGTGTAATTCTTCCAGTGCCTCTACTTGTTCACACATATAAGTATGACCCCGTTGGGATTTCTCCATCCAAGTCCATCTTCAGTCAGGTAGTATTTCATAGATTTCAATCTCAAGGCCCTTCTTTTGTAGTCTACCAGGTGATCGGGGCAAGACATGTTCTTTAGATAGTAGATGATATCGGAATACCACTCATCATGGTCTAACTCGCTGGTCATCACGTTTACTTTCTCATTCTCGCCCATTTGTATGGCTTCTTGGTTACTCTCGGTCAGCATCTGGGCCAAACCTTGTCCCTTTATTATTTTGGTGGGTTTTATCTCTAAGTCATACTCTTGGATTTTGGAAACCCATTTTTCTCTAGGTACCCATGCAATCTTGTTGTGACAAGACATCTTTTACTGCTGGGTATGGGACATAAGCCTTGATTTTATTGTAGCCAATGTATTTTCTAAAGTGTTTGAGGGACTTGACGAGGGCATACGCTTGTTTCTTAGTGATAGAATAATTCAACTCGGAATCTCTAAGGACCTTGCTCATAAAATCCACGGATGTTCATAACCATCAACATCTTTTTGCATCAGGACACCGGCAATGGTATCCTGGGATGCAAACAAGAAAATTATGAAATCTTGTGAGAAATCAGGGCTGATCAAGACAGGAGCTTGGGAGATAGCATCTTTAATATCTTAAAGGACTTGTTGGTCTTATCATTCCAGCTGAAGGCAACGCCTCCTTTTAGCAAGGTGCTCAAAGGTTTTATCCTTTTGGCAAAGTTTGGCACAAATCTATGAATAAAGTTGATCTTTCCAAGAAAGGATTGTAAAGATTTTATGTTGTTTGGGGGGCGAACGTCCTTTATTGATTGGACTCTATTAGGGTCAATGGAGATTCCTCCCTGCGAAGCCACATGACCTAATAACTTTCCTTCATCAATACCAAAAACAGATTTCTTGGGATTCAGCGAGATACCATACTTTCTGCATCGCTTGAAAACAATCCTGAGGTGTGAGAGATGGTCTTTCCTATCCTTGGACACAATGGTAAGGTCATCCTGGTAGATTTCTATGACCTTTTGTATAAGGTCCCTGAAGGCAAAATCCATTGCTCTTTGGAAAGTGGCACCAGCATTCATATGACCAAATGACATTCTTAAGTACATAAAGGTTCCCCACGGTGTGGTAAATGCAGTTTTGAGTTGGTCTTCTCTTTTAAGCAAGACTTGGTTGTATCCTGAAAACCCATCCAGCATAGACATCATCCCTTCCCCTGTGACCCTTTGAAGCAAATGTTCCATGTTCGGGAGCGGGTAATTGTCTTTCAAAGACAATTGGTTGAGGTTACGGAATTCAATGCACAAACATATGTCACCATTCTTTTTTTCAAACAACTACCAAATTCGACATCCAAGAGGAATATCTGATAGGGGTTATGATGCCAGCGTCAACCATCTTCTGGAGTTCCTTCTGTATTTGGCTTGCCAACTTTGGATTGATATGTCTTAGTTTTTGTCGGAAAGGTTTGGCTCCTTCTACCAAAGGTATAGCGTGCTGGATAATGTCCCCCCTATAGGCTTTCAAATCATCGTAGCTCCAAGCAAAGGTGTCCTTGAATTCCCTGACTAGTGCCAAAATCTCTATCCTCTCTTTCTCGGTGGTGCCTTTACCTATTTTGATCATTCTTGGATCTATTTTTGTGCCGATATTGAATTCCAGGGCTTCATCATCTTGTTTGTTGGGTCTTTTTCCCTTGAAAACGTCATGCCTATCAAAAAGGTTTTCTAGGGGAACACAACCCTTTGGCAAGGTATTGCTTTGAAGGTTAATAACTTCCAGGTTCATGGAATCATCTAGGAAAGAAATTTGTGAATGGGTGAACTCCTTGATGTTCTCCATGAACCTGATAATTTGATCGTCATCTTCAAAGATTTGCCAATACTCCAAATTATCGGGGACAAAAGGTCTGAAAAGAACCTCCATCTTGCACAAGTCGTGAAGAGGTCCCTCACAAGGCTGTAAGGTAGAAGCAGAGACAGCCAAAGCATCCACCACGTGGTTTTCTTCTCGAGGAGTGGCTTCAAGTGACATTATCTTAAAGGTTTTTGAGAGGGATTGAGCCATGTCTCAGTACTTCTTCAACTTCTCATTTTTAGTGGCAAATCTCATCATAACTTTCGATACAATGAGGTCTAGGTCTCCCTTTGCCTTTAGGTGTGCAACGCCTTTATCAATTGCTAAGTTGAGCCCCAGGATCAAGGCCTCATATTCGGCAATGTTATTGGTGCAATGCAATTCCATCCTATATGAATGGTAGAAGACTTCACCGAAAGGGGTTGTCAAAACAATTCTGGCGCCTGATTCGGAGTTCGAGTGGGACCCATCAAACTCCAAGGTCTAGATTCCTTCAGTTTCTTCAATGGTGTCGATATCTAACTTCCCTTCTTGAACAAACCAATTATTGAGGTCACTATCGGTACACAAGAGTTGATCATTTGATTCATCAGAGGTTTCAACTGGGGATCCTACGAGAGGTTCATTATAGAGGGTGAAGAATCCTCCTTCAGAATGAGGGATAGTTGCCTTGGATTGTCGTTCATGAAAGCTTCCATCTAAGTGCTCTATAAGGCCTTTGTGAAGGATAATACCCAAATTTCTCACGGCATCTACGATGACCACATCTATCAAGAAGGGAGCATTGGGGCAGGAATCAAAGGCAACCTCCAGGTTTTTAATGATTTCTTTTGCAAAGTCACCTCTGGTATTTGGTTGTTAAAGGCTCAGGCCCAATTGATACATAACCTCTTCTGTCATCATGTTGGTCGTGGCATTTGGGTGCAGGAGACAGTTGCGGAGGAGGGAGTCCTTGACTTGGAGAGTGACATAGAAAGGTGTGAACTCACCATTCTTGGAGAAAGGGTATCCCACTTGGTGGATAAAAAGAGGAAAATCTTCCGGAGGATCACGCTTAACGGTTTCAGGCGAGAAAGTTTCAATTTCCTCCCTCTCATTCTTAGGAGGCTCTGTTTCCAAAAGAGGTTCTTGAAAAGGGGTATTTCTCTTGTGGGAAAGGCTCCATTTCCTTTTGGTGGGAGCGAGTTCGACTTGGAGGATTCCCGGGGGCTTAGGTTCCAAGACAAGCTCATCACTAGGGTCGCATAGGTCATCATCTCGTGAAAGGTCAACCTGACAAATGTAGTCTTCGAATTCAAGATTTCTCTCAATCTGAAAGGCTAAGTCCTGTGCTTCTTCTAAAGTTGCAAGTGACCAGTCTTTGAGGGTGAACTGTAGAATTCCTTCTAAGGAGTATAGGTAATGATTGAGGATAGCTTGTTCTGAGCTTACTTTTGATTGGACCTTTTTGAGGAGAAGGTTGAACCTATCACTGGAATCCCTAACACTCTCACAAGACCCTTTGCAAATGCTAAGGTATTGGGAATAAGAATCTTGTGAATGCTCACTGTTGCACCATCTTATTCTAAGGGCCTTTTGTAGTTCTTTAGGGTTTTTTATGCTTCCTTTTGGGTAGGCATCAATCCAAACTTTAGCATCCTCTACAAGAGAGCTTGCAAAAAGTCTCATAAAGACACTAGGGTGTTCCTGACGAGCCAAATGAAATTCAAAGCTATCACAGAACTGGGCCCAATGTGAGTTACCAGGAACTACTTTTCTTGAGAAAATTGGTAGCCAGGAACTTGCATCCTTGGGTAAGTCGTGTAACCCACCTTCGATGTTACTCAGGTCAAAACAGTTGAAAGTCTCCGGGTGAGACCACTTGTGTAGATTAAGTGGGGGTGTAGAGTTTGTTATAGTGATAGTGGCCATAGTAGAGGGGTTTTAGTATTGTTGTCCACTACGAGTCGTCATTGGTGGAGTCGCCAGATAATTTTCTTGAAATTATCAAATAAAAAGGGGAAAACACCCTAGTGGAGTCGCCAGGTAAGCTTGTAAGAAAAGGTCTCTGAGGCAAGGTTTACCGAAAAGGTTTGTTGTCTGAAGAGAATTGACTCAGTGTTCCCCGGCAATGGCACCAAAATGTTATCGCATAGTTTGTAGCTAGGATAAAAGGCTATAAGGTAGAGGGCCAAACTGGCGTAACAGGAATCTATCCCACCCAATGTCACCACGATGGGTAGGTTCTTTCTCTTTAGGGAGGCTAAGCCCAAGGGAGACGTCCTCGGTGACCTACGGTTTTGAAAGGGCAAAGGATAATAGGACAAGGACGAGTTCCCCCTTTCACAGATCACCGCCAATCAGATAGTCCCGGCTAAACAACCAATAATAAAGTATAACCAAAGAAAAGAAAAGCACCTGCTTCAGACAATACAATAAGGAAACTGATACGTGCAATCTTTGATTAGTACTTCATATACATTAAAGACTAACTGATATTCAATTAAGCAATTTAAAGGTAAATGTTGACGAAGTCAATGTTTACAAAAGTAGCAATGGCAGTAATGTCACTTCATCAATTAATACTTGAATGATACAACATCCAATGTAACAAATAACTTCTTAACTCAATTAATGCCTTCAACTACCATTCAATTACTCAAAAGATAAAATGTTGCTGCAAAAAAGATGAAATATTCAAAGATGACGTCAACAACTTAGGGTTAGTAGGTTAGGGTTAGTGTAGTTAGGGTTTCAATTCAAAAAGGATTGAGAGTGTTTTAGATCCAATTCTACTTCAACGTTTGAGGCTGGAGATCAGTGCCTTAGGGTTAAATGGAGTCAAAAAAGTGAAGGACGCACAGGTCGAAGGAGACGAGATTTAAAAGGACTAGAGGGAAAAGTTTCAAGGTGCTGCTAAAGCAGGGCCTCAAAGACAGAACCCTAGGGGAGAGGGGCTCACTCCGGTGTTGCAAAAGCAAGGCCTCGTGCTCTCTCCTCCTTCCCGACAAACAACTAGCTCAGATGAATCACAAAGTCAAGACGAGAAGGCTTAAAGAGGGAGAGTGTTGCTGCGGCAAGGCTCTTTCTTCAAACCCTAAAGAAAAACGGCCCTAGGTGTAGATAACCTAGGCCTAGGACGTCTTCCTTCTCTTGGATTCTACAAGGTATGGCTAGCACAGGGGAAAGAGAAACAAGGAGTGTAGCTACGGCTAAGCTCTCTTCCTCTCTTTCAATGGCTAAAGGTTTCTCTATCAGGGGACATGAGACAAGGACCTACTTGTGTGCTTGTCACCTAGGGTTTTGATTCAGCAAATTTATAAGCAATATGCAAGAAATTTAAACTACAACCATTCAAT